>JAVTVY010030953.1:0-13346 GCA_036873755.1 Hanleya hanleyi | reverse complement strand
ACCCATGTATTGACAAGTGTATCGGTTATTTAATACTGTATGATCCATGTATTGACAAGTGTATCGGTTATTTAATCCTGTATGATCCATGTATTGACAAGTGTATCGGTTATTTAATCCTGTATGACCCATGTATTGACAAGTGTATCGGTTATTTAATACTGTATGACCCATGTATTGACAAGTGTATCGGTTATTTAATACTGTATGACCCATGTATTGACAAGTGTATCGGTTATTTAATCCTGTATGACCCATGTATTGACAGGTGTGTCGGTTATTTAATCTTATTTGCCCCATGTATTGACAAGTGTATCCGTTATTTAATACTGTATGACCCATATATTGACAAGTGCATCGGTTATTTAATACTGTATGATTCATGTATTGACAAGTGTATCGGTTATTTAATCCTGTATGATCCATGTATTGACAGGTGTATCGGTTATTTAATCTTATTTGATCCATGTATTGACAGGTGTATCGGTTATTTAATCTTATTTGACCCATGTATTGACAGGTGTATCGGTTATTAAATCTTATTTGACCCATGTATTGACAGGTGTATCGGTTATTTAATCTTATTTGACCCATGTATTGACAGGTGTATCGGTTATTTAATCTTATCTGACCCATGTATTGAAAGCTGTATCGGTTATTTAATCTTATTTGACCCATGTATTGACAGGTGTATCGGTTATTGACAAGTGTATCGCGCAGGAAGCATTGGGATTCACAAACTGTCATCCTCAAATATATCATTGAGAGATTCCACATTCAGTAGACATCACTCATATATACACGAACGACCGTATTCACAAGAGGCGTATTGCTACCGAGTACTACAATTCCACCGAAAGTTGTCTTTTTCTTAATTTGAGCCATTGCATTTGATGGGTTTGTATATGTATTATATTAGATTTCAACGCTGAAAGATATTTCAATTTAAGACAAGGTTTCGAGCTGAAACATTTTCCCGTGTCCGTTCCCGTTATATATGTACTCGGATCGCTCTAATCTCTATCACGAGTACGGAACCCTAGCCAATCAGAAGGGCGTACACGGAAATCTCCTTGTGAAGCAGAAACTGAAGAGTTAAATCGGTGTGCGAGATATTGACACCATCGATCTTGAGAGAAAACACCTTTGACCAAGGCGTGAATGATGTCATAACAATGGTAGCACGGATACTGACATTTAGATCGGCTAGATCCAGATGAAAAGGAAATCCGGGAATAGGCGGTAATGCCCACTGTACTCATAAACCGGTGCAAACAGGCCCAGGTATTAAAATCTTTGTCGAGATTTGATTTGACTGAGCTAGCTAGAATTGAAAGAGCGTCATGCCGATGTCTGTACCGTAAACATAGACATGAGATACTTTAAATTATTGAGAGGTGATTTTCATTCACACCGTTCGGGGCACTGTTCTCGCAGCTTCAGTATGCGTGAGCATTTTCTGAAATCCGTAAAAAATTAAAGACGTAGGTTTGGGAAAACGGCAAGGTAGATGCCTCAATAAAACCAGTCCTAGCGCTTTCTGGCGTGGGGTGTTCAGGAATCAGGTCGAATCTGCGGCCTTCGTGAACTTTCTCACCTTTACCTCGGGAACAATCAGGACCTGCAACTTTGTAACTTTTCTCCGTTTTATATTGGAGTCGTTTCTAGCTTTGAATCCGAAGATACAATGGATCACGAGTAAATATAATTATTACGGTTCTTACAACAGCGTTAACTTTCAACATTAGCATATTACTTTTAGAATGACAAAGCATTTCGAATGTTCCTTCCATCGCAATAAAGAAATTGTTCGGCAGTATTCTGCTCTTGTCCATTACATAGGACTTGTTGGTGAAATGCACATAGCGTAACGGTCGACTTGATAGCTAACCCCGGAAAGTACCTCCACGAAACTCTGTGTAGTAAAACACAACAACCATGCAATTAAATGTTACCCTTTATGTGCATGTGAGTCGTCATGTTACACGAAATGTAGCGACAGATTGTGTTTATAGTCTGGAGTATACAGTTGGTTTGGTGCTATATAGCGATACTGCCACCTGCAGTCGCAAGTGAGGGAGATGCAACCCCAAGCGACATCTCATGGCATATTATCTTCAAACCAATTTTGACAAGAATCTGAAGGCATCCTCAACCTATTGCCCGGAAACAAATTTAAGACTTTGCCACCAGGTAGCGCCATCTGTAGGCAGAAGCGAGCGAAATACAATCTAAATGGACATCTCATGGCATGGTATCTGCATACCAAATTTGAGAAGAGTCGGAGAAGGATTATCAAGTTAATGCTCGAAAACGAAATTTAGATTTTGACACCAGGTGGCGCACATGTAGGCGCAAGTGAGGAACACGCAATCTGAAGCAACAGCTTATGTCATGATATATTCATACCAAATTTGAGAAGAATCCGATTAGCGGTTCTTAAGTCTGTATCCAAAACAAAATCCGGATTTTGGAACCAGGTGTCGCCACCTGTAGTGCAAGTGAGCGAAACGCAATTCCAAGGAGCATCTCCTGTCATGGTACATGCATGCCAAATTTGAGAAAAATCCGATGAGCAGTTCTCAAGTTATTGCCCGGGAATAAATTTTGGATTTCGGTGGCGCCACCTGTAAACAAAAATGGGTGTAACGCAATCCCAAGCAACATCTCATACCAAAGTTGGGAAGAACCCGATGAGTAGTTTTCAAGTTATTGCCAGGAAAGCAAATTTAGAAGTTGCCACCAGGTGGTAACACCGGTGTGACGGAAACGGTGGCCCGATGCATCCAGTGTCCGGTGGACACTCGCGTCCAGACGTAAGTGTCCAGAGACACTAAGATCTGGATTTAATTGTCCGTCGGGCATTCAGGTCTGGATTTGTATGTCCTGGGGCACTGGCTTTCAGGAGACGAAAGTTCTAACCTGGAGCCCAGAGTCCGCCTCGATTACTACTTTCGATTTTCCATCCAGTTTACGGGTGAACATGTGTACCAGAGAGTAGTATAGAAAGGTGAGTTACGGCGTTAACGATCTACTTCCGACAGGTGGCACCAGCAGTTCATTTCCGTTCGACCTTTGTGAAGTCACTTTCGGTTCCGACCAGGTGACATAAAATCATATGCGCGCGAAAATTAACCCAGTGTGGATGGAAGGATTCATATTACTTGTATACGGTGTTCTACGACATATTGAAGATGTACGGCGGCCCAAATACGACATGCTATTTTTCCGGTTTGTAGTATTTTTTTAGTTCTAGGTTATCTTCGTTTCGTTTAGTTTTTCACCTGGATGAAAACTTTCCAATCACCTGGGTGAAAAGTTTTTCACCTGGGCGGAAACGTTTTCACCGGGGAGAGAAGATTTTCATCTGGGTTGAAACAGGTTTCCACCAGGGTGATAACTTTTTCACCCCGGTGAGAACGTTTGCACCTGGATGGAACTTAGGAGGAGTGAAAATGGTTTTCACTCGGGTGAAAACTAAAGACCCCCCCCCCCCACCCACCCAAACTGGAAAAATATATACAAAACTAAAATGAATAGCATGCTGTATATGGGCCACCGTAGAGATGTATATTGACTTAACCCTACCTGGCTGGGGGGGGGGGGGGAGGGTACTTTCGGCCTCCTCTGTTGGTTTTTTGCTCGTATCTCCGAACGACAAAAGTTCAGAGCTGGCTCCGTGACTTTTTAGATTATCATATTGGGGTCATTTTGAGCCTATTTGCATGACCCCGCCCCGAGCAGAGTATCATAGGTAAACTCAAAATGGCGGCCATGTCAATAAAAGTGATGTTTTCGCCATAGTTCTTCAGAAATTACGCAAAAATTCAGCATGTTGCTTCAACGCGTTTCTATGCATTTTACTGAAACCATATGTCTTAGCATCACCAAAAAACACCCCCTGATTTGTTCGCCCTCCCCCTCTTCCCCCATTACCCCTACCAGGCCCGGGGGAGGGGAGGGGGGCAAAATGCCTCCCTACCAAACTTTCTACGATATCTCCGGAACGCCAAAAAACGAAGAGGTGAAACTTCGTGAAGTTATAGGTTGTCATATTGGGGTCATTTTGAGCCTATTTGCATAACTTCACGAGCAGAGGATCATGGGTAAATTCAAAATGGCGGCCATGTGGGATACCAGAAAAGTGATGCTTTCGTCATATTTCTTCAATTTTTTTGCTTTTCTGTGCGGAAAAGTGGGTAAACTTATTTTATCTCATATCAGATTATTATTTACTAATTATCAAGCAGATTTTGCGAAGAAAAAACAAAAATGAAAAAAAACGAAGATTTTGACCGAAAATGACGTCACAGTGATCATCATGGCGGCCATCTTGAATTTTTTTTACATTTTCTTGGGAGAGCGTGACCCAATGATATAGTGTGGTAAGTTTCAGCCCTCTAGCCTTAGCGATAGCGAAAATATATAGGGGGCACTTTCCGCCTCCCCCCCCCCCAGGCTGCGGTACACCCCAAATCGCCCTGCTTGAAAAAGCAGACCAGTTTATGCGGTGATTGAAGAGATGACTGGCCAAAACTGCCTGTCCAGCGCGGTTTACATTGACAAATTCTGGCCACGATCTTGTCCGACTAAAGAAAATTCAGCGTAACATCGGACAGTGATAATTAGTAACAGTTGTTCATAGTAGTGGATAACGAGCAACTAAAGTCATATTTCACCCGGATGTAACTATGACGTCACAACTGGTTGGTTTTGTAACGAGGCTTTTGATTGGTTGAATTGTAAGTGTGAGGTTGAATTTGATTGGTTGAGGTGTCGTCCCTGTTGTAAAGCAAGATGGTGGGTGTCGGCCCTGTTGTAAAGCAAGATGGTGGTGTGATAGCAAGATGGCGGTGTGGTTCGGAGATGTTCGGGTGTGTTCGGGTGTGTTCGGGCATGGTTCGGAGATGTTCGTGTGTGTTCGGGTGTGTTCGGGCCTGTTCGGGTATGGTGGAAAGCAAGATGTCGGTTGTCGGTGCTGTTGTAAAGCAAGATGGCGGTTGTCGTCCCTGTTGTAAAGCAAAATGGTGGCTGTGGGCCCTGTTGTAAAGCAAGATGTCGGAGTTGGTTCGTGAATGTTCGGGAATGGGGTGAAAAACATATAAAAGTAGGTGATTTTTAGTGAATGGGTTATAATCATTGTACTACTTTGGGAAGTTTTTTCACCACTGACCTGATTTGCCTGCCTGCCTGCCTGCCTGCCTGTCCAGCCAGCCAGTCATTCTGCTTGCCTACTTTGTATGAGTTGTGGATCCTGCGTGTACTTTTTTCCATTTTACCAGTGCAAATTCACCAGACTTTTACACGGTAGCAGTTCTTCACCAGCCTGAGCCCATAGTCAAGATGAATTCAGCCGACCTAGTGATCCTTCAAAAGAACCGTGTTCGCCTGGTTGATGAGATGCGGCATGCGGGGGCAATATGTGATGTGCTTATGGTTGATAAAATACTGCTGAAACAGGGTGTGGAAGATATCATGGCGGAGAAGACTCCTTCACGACAAAACGGAGCTCTGCTCGATGCTCTACAGCGTCGTGGTCCCTATGCATTTCTAGCGTTCGTGCATGCACTGAAGAAGACGGAAAATGTAGAATTGGCTGATCTACTTGAAATTCCCGTTGTAGTAGAAGAGGGTATCTTAGTTATGGATACTACCGAACAGCGTACAGCTACCAAACGTACGGACATGCACCCAGAGTGTGGTGTACCAGCCAAACGCGGTGCACGTGCCAAGCGGTCCCGACAAATCCCTTTAGAAATACCTGAACCCGTTCTCCAGCCAGTGCCTGAGTCCATGGATGAAAAAAATGAAGAAGAGCAAGGAGAACAAGAAAAAGAAGAAGACCACATGGTGCAACTTCCTATGTCTGTGCAGTCCATTAATAACATTATCCAGCAGGCCTATGAGTCGGCCCACACGGATATATGGCAGCTTTCAGCTTGTTTGACTGTCAGTGTGAAAGACGCACAAGTACATTTTAATGTACTGGCCTATATGGACAGACCCGCTAGGCGTATTGCCTTGTCTTCGCTGTGCTGGCAAAGACTGGAGACCGTTTATTATGCCGTGGACGCGGTGATTGGCGAACAGGGGGGTAACGAAGTGAAATTTTCTCTAGGTGAAGACATCTATGTGAGTGTTGGTTATTTCAACGACGACCTGCTGCTGCATATCCGTAAATGGAAAATGACGGCCGATACACAACAGCTTGCTCCTTGTCCTCAGGGTGTCACTTTGAAAATACCGGTGTGGCGCAAGTTGCAGAGTGTGACAGCTGCAATTCGTCAAGCTTTGAATTACCAGGTGTCTCACACTATTTATCTGAAGTACATTGACACAGTTATGGCTCTGGTGAGGCCTCACGTTCGACAACTGCGTCTGGAAGCCTGTGCAGGGTGTTTCAACAACAGTCCCATAATAATGCATACGTGTATGGACATTAGTGTACCCTCATACGCGCTGATCACTGAAGCATTACAGGTTGTCACCGAGGAGCAAATTGCCGTGGCATTGGAAGCTGCCTGCCCTCCTACCATACCACGTGAAGAGATTACTACCTACATCTATGTACACCAGGGACGGAAAAACGATGATGAGTTCAAGCAAGTCTTGTTGCGTAACTGGACAGTAGTACCGTTCCCTAATACGCGCTGATCATTGTGGTGAAAAACGGAACTATTGAACCTTTTCATGAAAAACATTTCACACATTGACCTTATTCCTACACGTTAATTGAAGTGCCATTGATAGCGTATTATTATAAAATTCAACACTTTTTCACTGTGGTGAAGACGAATTATTGAACATTTTCATGAAACCATTTTCACACATTTTACTCTATTCCTACACGTTCATTGAAGCGCCATTGATAGCGTATAATTATATTAAAATTCAATATTTCCAGTTTCACTGTTGTAAATACGTTCATTCTATTGTGTTAGTGTTGTTGTTGTATAAATATTGAACATTTTTTTTTCAAGTTGAAAACATTCAGATAAACATGTTTGTTTCATTCTATTGTGTTAAATAAAAAAATTTCAAAAAAAAATTAAAAAAATGCGTGTTAGTGTTCATTTAGTGGGGGAGCTGATGTTATATTTTTTGTGCTCAGTTAGAAGTTCTTCTTTCGGAAGAATGGGGTGGCCCTGAAAAGGGCCGTTGGAAAGTGTTACTACACTTGTTTTTTTAGGAGCGGTAGATTTTCTTCACTCCGGCCACCTGCCTCCTGCACACGGGACACTTTATTTTAAAATGCTGTTCGTCGGTTTCATTGCAGTGGCACTCATCTCCTGTACACGTTAGTGTCACCCAGCATTCTTCGCATACGCATAAATGTCCGCACGGAAATAGGGCGTACTCTGTTTCCTCGTTTGTACACACACTGCAGTTGGCTTTACTTAGTTCTTTATGCAGGTCTCTTTGTAGTTGAACCTTGACTCTGTCCATTTGACCCATGTCTTCTCTCATTTCGTTAATCTGTTCGTTTGCCAACGTCACCTGGTCGTTTAGGCGGGACACCTGGTCGTTGAGACGGGTTACCTCGGTCCAAGAGCATTGTTGTTGTTGTTGTTGTTGTTGTTGTTCAGGTGGTAATGTTGTAGCTGGCGTCTCTGTTTCCGGTGTTCTTATAATTGGCGTTTGGGTAGCCGCTGTATTTCCTGGTGGTCTGTTACAGTTTAACCACTCTACGGTGGGCAGTTCTTCTTCGTCCGTGTCATCATTATTATCTTCATCCATAGCCGCCGTCACCTCTTGGTCTTGTTGTGCACTTTGTCGTCTCAACGTATCGGCAATATGACGTTGATGCACTCGCTGTAGGCTTGTAATAATCGTGACACCGCCATCCTCTTCATGTGTAATCACCTCCCTATGGTCTCTAGGATCCTCGAATACTAGTCTTCTTGTAGTCATGATGTATTATTGTGCATGAATGGTAACAACATTCAGCGCGCTATATAGATGTCTAGGCACTCATGTTGTAAATCAACACGGTGGGTGTCGGCCCTGTTGTAAACCAACATGGCGGCGTGATTCGGAGATGTTCGGGGCAATGGAGTGTTATGATAAATGATTGTGTCTATTAATAGCATCACAGTTACACCGCATCGCTGATTGGTGGGTGTACCAAAATGTTTACGCCGACGTCCGCGCGACCACCCTTCCTGGGTTAATTTACAATCCTGAGATTTTGCACGCGCAACCACCCTTCCTGGGTTAATTTTTTTCTTACGGGTCTAAAATGGATGAAATCATTAAAATAGTGGCTTAGTCTACTGCTAATTTTCTTAATTTTTAAATGCTACATCCCTGAGTTGCCCCCGTTCAATTTGAAATAATTTTTTATACTGACCTGGCATTTATTGCAAAATCGCACGGGATTAAAATTGTCAAAGAAACACAAAATTTCTTGCAGCGTGCACGTTTGGAGCCACCATTTCGCTGACGTCCGCGCGCTGTACGGTATAAATAGCAGTGTTTTTTATCTTGTTCATTCACAATTACATGATGTCTGAAATAATGGATATTGATGCAGTGATAAAAGAGTTGCTGAGTGATAGTGACCTATCACTCTCACCGATGCAGAACACAAAATGGCTGGATGATATATTACAGCCCCCAGATGAACAACACTCACCGGTACCACAGCATGATGTCACTGCGCTGGAAAGTACACAACACCCACCGATAGAGGACCAATGGCTAGATGATATATTACAGCCCACCCTATTTACAGATCAACAAGACGAACCGGTACTACAGCATGATGATGATGTCACCTCCCTGGAAAGTCCACGGTTTCAACAAATGCTCCAACATGTGTTCCAACACTATGATCAAGAAGAAGATATCCAAGTTCAACTGCTACCCGTCCCCGATCAGTTGGTACATCCGGAAGAAAAAAAAGCAGGACAAGAAGAAAAAGAAGAAGGCGTGGGAGGACAGGGAACGAGAATACAGCCAGAAGAGAAGGAGGAGGAAGAGGGGAAGGAGAAAAGCGTAGGAAGAAAAAGAAAAAGGAGTGAACAACAAAAACAAGAAATTGAACACCTGCATCACTACGCTACTACCATAAAAAGAAGACTGGCACCACCCGTAAAATGGACACCAGCCCGGTTTTTACGCTGTGTACAATGCGCTACACGTTTTGCAAAATATGCAATATTTCCCTGCGGCCATCAAGCCCTGTGTCTACGCTGTATGGACGCCACACAGACCCACCCAAAAGACGACCCTATGTTCAATGATACACCCCTAGAGTGTATTTTTGTCACCATGGATTGTCCCGTGTGTACCCGGCGGCGGATAAATTTCTCCCCAATGATGTAAACCCTTACATCTCCAAAGGCCCTTTTCAGGGCCAACCATTCCTCCGAAAGAGGGACTTCTAACTCAGCACAAAAAATAAAAAACACCCAACTCCTGCACATGCACACACCTAAAGGTAACAATAGGTAAAAAAATAACACATGAATTTTTTTCCATGTTAAAAAATCCATTCCTATGTTTATGCCATTAGAATTGGCCCTAAAAAAAAAAAAAAAGAGTGGCGTGCACTGTATTTAATGCACATGTATGCCAGAATCCCTTGATTTTACACGAAAATTCACACTAACCAACTCCCATGTTAAATGATTGTGTCTATTAATAGCATCAAAGTGACATCGCATCGCTGATTGGTGGGTGTACCAAAATGTTTACACCGACGTCCGCGCGACCACCCTTCCTGGGTTAATTTACAATCCTGAGATTTTGCAGATTGGTAATAATACTATATCAGAATATAGAGGCGAGTATCTGTTCCTATGTTAAATCATTGCACGTATTGAAATAACATTGAGGTTGGCCCTCAAAAGATTAGGTTGGCCCTGAAACGAGTGTTGACCAGAATCCCCTTGATTTGGTACATTCTCACACTAGCCAATTTCCAGGTTAAATGAGTGCGTGGAGAGTACCAAAATGTTTACGCCGACGTCCGCGTGACCACCCTTCCTGGGTTAATTTACAATCCTGAGATTTTGCAGATTGGTAATAATACTATATATAGAATATAGAGGCGAGTATCCGTTCCTATGTTAAATCATTGCATGTATTGAAATAACATTGGAGGTTTGTCCCTGAAAAGGGCCGCGTGCACTGTATTTAATGCACATGTATGCCAGAATCCCATTGATTTGACACGAAAATTCACACTAGCAAATCCCCATGTTAAATGATTGCGTCTATTAATAGAGTCGATATACGCGTAGCTCATTGGTGGGGTGTACCTAAAATGTTTACGCCGACGTCCGCGCGCCACCACCCTGCCTGGGTTAATTTTTACAATCCGTTCACTGTGTCTATGTTTCAAGTAAGGAGATGGCCCTGAAAAGGGCCGTTGATAGGGGCAGGGATTGTTTTTTTGGTGTTGCAGATGGCTAATAATACTATAGAATATATAGAGGAGAGGAGATTGTAGGATTTCAATTGAATGTGCCTCTGTTAGAAGTTCCTCTTTCGAAGAATGGGGTGGCCCTGAAAAGGGCCGTTGATTTGGTTGGCCCTGAAAAGGGCCGTTTAATCTCCTCTCACTCTTCTTCCAAAGGAATAAAAATTCCGGCAGGCTGTATGGTATACCTCCTCGCCGACGGCTCCGGTGTTATCGGTATGTTGTGGCAGAAATTGGCAGGTAGAATTTGGGCCGCCGGCGGGGGCATCTCCTCTGCTTCTTGGTGTTCCGGTTGTCGTACAACTGTTTCCAGGAAACTGATGAAATCGTCTCCGTTTAGCTCGCGGGGAGCAGCCGTAATGAGGCCATGAAGTTGGGCCCACTTGTCGATAGTCATGTTGATATTTTCTTGGGCCCACGACTTCATGGCCTCCATCCAGTAGGTCTTTTCTCTTCTGATTTTCTTGGCTTTCATGGCCTTCATCTTTGCTGCTCCCCGCGTGGTAGACATCTTAGCGACCATTCTCACTTTCCTTTCGTGGTGATACATCTTTCTCTCTCAAAGTATGTGTTTGGAGTGACGCTATGCACGCTCCCGCTGGCTTTATACGAAAATACAGTAGTTTTTCATTGGTAGTTTGAATCACCGCCTACGGGTTTCATTGGTTCTTTTTAATGATGGCTGATTGGTTCTTTCAAAGACATTTCATTGGCTCTAATTGGCGCCAAAATCTCAACTCCCCACTCTTCCTGGGTTACGCCAGAATCTCTTCATTTTGCACGAAAATTCGCACTAGCCAATTCCCATGTTAAAATCATTGTGTGTATTAATAGCATCAGAGTGACACCGCATCGCTGATTGGTGGGTGTACCCAAATGTTTACACCGACGTCCGCGCGACCACCCTTCCTGGGTTAATTTACAATCCTCAGATTTTTGCAGATTGGTAATAATACTATATCAGAATATAGAGGCCAGTATCCGTTCCTATGTTAAATGATTGCACGTATTGAAATAACATTGGAGGTTTTGACCCTGAGAAGGGCCGCGTGGCGTGCATGCATCATGTTCTCATGAATATATAGTCTCTAACTTACGCCAGAATCCCTTGATTTTGGTACATTCTCACACTGGCCAATTTCCATGTTAAATGATTGCGTGGAGAGTACCAAAATGTTTACGCCGACGTCCGCGCGACCACCCTTCCTGGGTTAATTTACAATCCTGAGATTTTTGCAGATTGGTAATATACTGATGGATAAGAATATAGAGGCGAGTATCTGTTCCTATGTTAAATGATTGCATGTATTGAAATAACATTGGAGGTTTGCCCCTGAGAAGGGCCGCGTGAAAAAAAAAAAAAAAAAGAGTATCCATGATATACAGTCTCTCTCACTTACGCCAGAATCCCCTTGATTTGGTACATTCTCACACTAGCCAATTTCCATGTTCAATGATTGCGTGGAGAGTACCCAAATGTTTACGCCGACGTCCGCGTGACCACCCTTCCTGGGTTAATTTACAATCCTGAGATTTTTGCAGATTGGTAATAATACTATATCAGAATATAGAGGCGAGTATCTGTTCCTATGTTAAATGATTGCATGTATTGAAATAACATTGGAGGTTTGCCCCTGAGAAGGGCCGCGTGAAAAAAGAGTATCCATGATATACCGTCTCTCTCACTTACGCCAGAATCCCCTTGATTTGGTACATTCTCACACTAGCCAATTTCCATGTTAAATGATTGCGTGGAGAGTACCCAAATGTTTACGCCGACGTCCGCGTGCCACCACCCTTCCTGGGTTAATTTACAATCCTGAGATTTTTGCAGATTGGTAATAATACTATAGAATATAGAGGCGAGTATCCGTTCCTATGTTAAATCATTGCATGTATTGAAATAACATACATGTATGCTAGGCCTTGGAAAAAAAAGTAAATCCCCAAAGTGGATGAAGTACTATGTATAGGGTGCACAGAGGACTAGAGTGTCAGTGTTCCCTGAGAAAGTCAACACACCACAACCTCCAGTATGGCGCCTCGAAAAAACAAAAAAAGGGGTAGTCGATCGGAATCCACGTGGCGTACCAGTGTCAACAAGGTGTTAACCGATTTATATTACAATCCTAGCAGTCCAGCCGCTTATAGCGCTGTGGCGGCGTTGGCTCGAGCTGCCCATTCGCAAGGCATTAATCGAACTGAAGTACGAGACTGGTTAAAAACGCAAGACACGTATAGTTTACATCGAGCAGCTCGACGACATTTTCGCCGTAACCGAGTGATCGTCGGAGGTGTAGACGCACAATGGCAAGCGGATTTGGTGGATATGAGTCGATTTGCTTCCCACAATGATGGATATCGGTACATGTTGACCTGTATCGATATTTTATCCAAGTACGCCTGGGTACTACCCGTTCGTACCAAAACAGGAGAGAATTTGATACGGGCATTCCAGCAGATTTGATACGGGCATTCCAGCAGATTTTCAAGACGGGACGCAAACCCCTGTATTTGCAAACGGATGAAGGCACAGAATTTCTCAATCGACCCTTTCAAGCCTTTCTTAAGAAACAGAAAGTATTTTTCTTCCATACGTATAACGAGACCAAAGCCTCTGTGGTGGAACGATTCAATCGGACCTTCAAAGGGCGAATGTATAAGTATTTTACCGCCAAAAACACTCGACGCTACCTCGATGTACTACCTCAACTGGTGAAAGGATACAATCGAGCCTATCATCGCAGTATCCAGCGAGCCCCCCTCGATGTGACAAAAGGCAACGAACATCAAGTGCGCCGTACGCTGTACCAGCAGCCATCATCATCATCATCACGCACGTCACCCCGTTACAAACGTGGAGATGTGGTACGCGTGAGTAAAGTGAAAGGACAATTTGAGAAAAGTTATTTGCCCAACT
>JAVTVY010030952.1:0-13371 GCA_036873755.1 Hanleya hanleyi | reverse complement strand
TCGGTCAATACTTGGATGGGTGACAGGGTGCTGTACTGACTGGGCTGATCAGTGTCCAGAATAATAGGAACTGTGGACACTCTCGTGTTCTGGCACATGTAGGCACCGTCGTGATATGACTGAAACAATGTTGAAAACGACATTAAATCCTACTCACTCACTCACTCACTCACCCATCTTCTTCCATTCGGTTGACATGCATTTCGGGGAATGAACAGTATGAGAATGCTACTTCGGCAGGTTCCATTTTCCATCTCCGATTTTCACGGCCCTGGGAATATAGTGATGACACCCTTGGTTGATGACCTGTCCCTAGGCTTCGATTTCCTCTCAGCCTATGGATGTGTTGTGGATTTAAGAAATAAGGCCTTGGTTATTGGGGGAACGACGGTTTTTGCAGTTTGAATTTTGACCTGTTTGATAGGGCTTCATTTGGCTCTGCCAGTGACTGTTATATAACTGGCAGGGGAATCCCTGCAGTATCGAATCTCTGTTAGTTTGAATTTCGCGTCGCCTTAAATGAAAGACAACATTTTTCTTCAATTTTGCTGGTAAATCATTCTATTCTACATCATATTAAACGGCGAATTTAGCAGATGGGTTATTGGTTACGCATTTTGTTGTATGCGTCTCAAGATATTTAGTGTGGTGTGTCAGCTTTATGGAGATATGTTGATGTGTGTCATGTGTCGTGTGTGCAGTGGCGGATGTATTGTATTTGGTTTCGATTTTCTATGTGAAATTATTCGATTTGGGATTTGATTTGATTTTTTGTATAGGATGTTTATATTTAACAATGGGGAATTTAAAAAAAATGTCTGGATTCAAATCGTTGATAGAGTGTTGTAATGTGTATTTCGGAACTGTTGTTGTTCGAGAACTGTGTTGTGTGTGGAGAACTCTGGCGTGTGTTCGAGAGTTTTTTGAAAATTGTTCGCTGCGGCGTTACACATGTAGAGTGTTATGGGAGAATATGTAGCTTTGTGACGAACTATGTGTGTGGAAGTGTTCTATGTGATGGAACCGGGTGCTGGGCGCCTGTGTTGTGTGGTTTGAGAATTTGTGTGGGATATTCTGTGTGGGAGATCTGTGTGTTAATTACGTGGTGTGTTAAACTGTACATCTATGGAAGTCTATGTGACGTGAGGTTTAATTTATGGAGTGACTAGGATGATATATAGTGTGGTATTGTGTTGACTGTCAGTCTTGGCAGAGACTTTAGCTTCAGGGAGTGTGACTAGCTCCCTCCTATGTCTTCGTCATGGAGCCCTGTTGAGAGTATTTGAACCGTCTTGCAATGTGTGGCACAAATCTTCGTGAATCCAGTGGGGCAAGACAGTCACCACGTGGAAAGAGTGTCTAAATACGGCATGATTTCGTTGTGGTCCCAACCCTTTTTCTATTTGTGAGCTCGAGGAAAGTTTTTTTTCTCTGTGAGATCTGTGGGGAGGGGCTAACGTTTATGTTTATTTTCTTCCGCCATAGGTTCTCTGGGGGATATTTGTCTCCTGACGCCCGAAGGGCTACAGGGAGCTATATTACTGGGGCAACCACCTCGCAGGAGGTCTAATAATACCCCAGCCACCAGTCAGATTTTGGGACCGGATTCGGGGCCATCGCGCACATCGCCGGAAATGACATCATATATAGTAAAGTGGATGTTTTCCGAACATTTCGATTACTTTTCAAGTCTGCATAATACCTCTGTTGACCTAGCGTTAAAAAGAATTATCTGGAGATTATTTTCCCTGTTTATCTGGACAGAGCATGTGAAAAGTATTTCGCTCATGTGCAAAACTGAAGGAGTTGTTCGGCCAGATTCAAACTGAACCGTGCGTGCGTGGGTTTTCCCCTATACGTCATAGCAACGTAGTAAAGGTCAACTTCCGCTATTGGAGGCAGGGATGATAAATGAGCCTGTGAAATGGGGCATGCGCTGTGGGGAGGATGGTATTGGAGCCCGTACGTCCGACTTCGTTTTCGGACAATAACTTCTGGAAATCTGAACGGATTCTTTTCAAATTTGGTAACTGGGTACCTCGCCTCAATATCTCGCTTGGAATTGTTTTTCACGCCGATCCACCTATAGGTGGCGCCACCTGGGCTTTTGAAAAACTGATGGAATCTTTTAAAATTTGGTATGTGGGTACCTCGCCTCAAGATCTCGCTTGGGATGGTTTTACATTCCGATATGCCTATAGGTGGCGCCACCTGAGGGCCATTTTATTTCCGGACAATAACTTTTAAAAAGCTGAATGGATTCTTTTCAAATTTAGTATGTGTGTACCTCGCTTGGGATTGTTTTTTGCGCCGATCCACCTTATGATTATGTCGATCCACCGGTTAAAATTTCATTTACAGACAATAACTTCTGAAAACCTGACCGGATTAGGACAAATTCTGTAATTGTGGGTACCATGCCACTGGATCTCACTTGGGACTGCTCTCCATGCCAGGTACGGAACGTTACGGTTTCGAGCCAAATCAATTGTTCCAACGTCGGAAGACTTCCAACTGCTCGGGTTTTCATCCGTCTGGTGGGGTAGTCATTTGCGAGGACGTGGGTACGCTGGGTCATTATGCGTGGCGCGCGCACACACGCCGCTGGCTCTTCGTGCATTCACCCTTGTAAGGTCCTTACAGCGCTGGAAGGCGTTTGCCGGGGATAGGAAGAGATTCTAGCAGGGCGAAGTTAAGATCTTCGCCAAAAGGAAAACGAGGGGAGGGGAAGCTATATCCACTCGAGGCTGTTAATCCCTGGCATTCCGAAACGGGTCGTATGCCAGGAGATTGCACGACCTCCGGCTAGCTCCGATCACAGTCGCTCCGAACCGAGTTTTCCCGGAGCTAGAAGTCCGTGCCGAGGCTTGGGCTCTTTGTCAGATGAGGGTTGGGGTCTTACGAGACAAGACGTATACTAAGAATTCTGGTTGGTTGGAAGGAGGGTTTTATCGGGGGATATTTTATCGCTATATTGATTTGAGTGTTCCTAGGCGGGGCGCACTACTTCAACAGTATGACATCTTGTGTCTAATTCCGCTTAACCCGGGGCTAGGGGCCGTATGAACCCATGTACTTCAAGATCCTCATGGTACTCATATGAACAGTCACAATCAAAAGCGTGACTGAGATACATCTTTTTAGATGACGACTCTATAACGAATATTATGGAATAAGAATACTGATCAGCGATACGGATTTGATATTTTTGGAACATCATGATGTCTTGCCGGCACCATTGAAAACTGTTGACCGCTTCTCTCTTGCAGGAAACAAGCCTATGTTTATGTATACTATGATTGTCGTTTTGAATTTGGTGCTAATACTGTTATGTGAAAAATGGAATAGGTCTTTGGATTATGGACGCGGATATTCTCTAATGGACGACGGCTTGATTATGAATGACGGACTGGACGCTTGTAACTATTTACCTCCTGATTATCCAAGCTTGGTTCAAGTTTGTAATTGGGTACTTTAACGGCACACTACATTTATCAAACAGGGATAGAGGGACAATGTAGGTGCCAATGCAAATTATTGATTTCAAATCATTTTGTCGCTATTTTGGTCACGAAGTGAATGTATTATGACGTCATAATTATCCTTTTGTGGAACCACAGGTATATGTTTCTGAACATGCTGTCCCCGTGTTGGGCATGCATAGAATCATTCGATCGTCATCGGTCGTTCTCACACACAATCTTAACAAATTTGCCTTTTTCAGGTAGTAACAGCATGTTGCAAAACTGTATAAGTTAAAAACTACGTACTTGTCGCTTTGATTTGCGATCATTTATTTATGTTGTTGTTGCAAAGCCTACTAAACACCGCTCGGTACTTATTGGGACTGCAGGTAGCACAATCTTCTGGAGGAAGCAGAACAACTGGTCAAACTGGGACATTGGGACATACCGAATACGGCAGTGTCAGCTGTATGCGCTTGATGCAATTATTTTTAATTTGTTACTTTTTAATCTTTAGTCCATGGGCTAGAACCGTAAATTTCACCAACCGGTACCACTCGAGGTGGCAAATTCTAGCAAAGTTTTTGAATATGTGTATAGATGGTGTTCGTACTGATCTATACCTCTTCCCACTTCCTTTATATGTGTTGTAATTTTTACCTGTATATGGCGAGATTCTGCTGGTGGACGTTTCGTTCCCGAGGCCAGCCCCCTGTACAGACCTTTTGGTCTTTGATATATGTTGGCATTTGTGGGCAGTTGATGCTGGGTCGACATCGGACCTTACAGACTAGTCTTTTGTGTTAATTGCCGTGATTTACATCTGACGACGATACAGCTCACCAATCGCCAATGTACGAGTTGTCACAGCGAAACAGCTCACCAATTACCAGTATACGAGTTGTCAGAGCATTTCCATTATAGCTCTCTAGATTTGTATCTAATACCGCTTATGCCGGTGCTAGGGGCCGTGTGGTCATATCATCCATGTTGCCACATGAACAGGTACAATAAAAGCGTACCTGAGATACAACACATACCACGAATCGTTAGATTCTTGGTATGTGCTTTAGAATAGGTTTAGCAGAAGACTATTCTGTGAAGTCATGTGACGCAGTCAGCATGTCGGCACCTCTTCCACTTCCCTTATATGTGTTGTAATGATAACCGCTGCAAATCGGCAGGCTAAGGGTAGCATATCACATTTCTTAACCCTTCCTCTGTCCCTGTTCCGAACTCAAACTTTGGGGAGGAGATATATTAATTATCTCTCTCGCTGGAGAGTTGAAACTTTTCACAATCCTGGAGCAGATCCGGTTCTATTTCCACACCTTAAGGATTCTGAGCCCTCCTACAGACACTTTTGTACACCTCTAGAATTTGTCTTATATACAGCTAAAAGTATGCCTTATAGCTATGGTAATGTATATATTTTTTGAAAGCGCATTTCCTGAGGATTCCAAATATATAACTGAGTTCACTGTAAATGTCTAGGTTGCGAAGATATTCGAATATTAAGAAAATAATTTGAAAAAAGCCTTCTTTTTAAATGGCTATTTTCAAAAGAGTATTCAACTTATCGTAACTTACATGATGATTTTCTGTATAAGACAACTCTAGCAGGAAATATCTGTCTCAGTTGTGTCAATTTTGGTCTAGTTCTTATTCTACTGACATTTAATCCAACTTCAAAGTTCAAGACTGTGAGTTGCTTGATTTTGTAAAGAAATATTCCATTAAATATCAATAGAATGAGAACTAGAAAGAAATTGATAAAACTGAGACACGGGTTTCATGACGGAGTTTTCTTCTACAGGAAATGATGAAGAAAGTTACGATAAGTTCAATACTTAAACAAAATCGCATTTAAAAATTAAAATTAAATTTTAAATTAATTTTACTTGAAATGCAAATATCTGCACAACCTTCAGGTTTACAGTGAATAAATTTATATTGGATTCCTTAAGAAATGTGCTTTCAAGAAATATATACATTACCATAGCTATGAGGCATACCTTTAGCTCTATAAAGACAAGTTCTAGAGGTTGGTCAAAGTGTGTGCAGGACGACTCAGTACCCTTCATCTAACTTTATGTAGTCATTTGATGGCGTCATAGTGAGAAAATAACATGGCGCAGCATTTAATGTCGCATTTTTGTTCTGTATTTTAGAAATCATAATTGGAAAATAATTGACCATAATATTGTATTATAATACACAATAACAAAACTAGAGACGGGCAAGTTAATAGAATATAATAAAAAGAATTGCTTGTATCATAAATAACTTCCAGAGTCGTGCATATTACCAAAATATCTTTACAATGACCCTGCACAAACATAATTCCAGAATAATTTGATATCTATAATGTACAATGTATGTACTCAATAACAATACTACATATGGCTAAGTTATTATAATATAAAGTAGAACTGCTCTGATTATAAATATATTTAAAAATGACTGAACGAACATAATTTCAGAATAATTTACCACAATATTATATTTATAATGCATGTACACAATAAGAATTCTAGAGACGGATAAGTCAATATGATATCGTTTTTTACTCAGACTAAAATAGATTCAAGTTCGTGTGACTGGTATACACGAATCATCGCAGGGATCACTTTTGATTCTTATGATATTTCAGAAATATGCAGTCAGTATATTTGTTTGTGGGGTCATATGACTTCTTGTCAGTACTCCGGCATCGTTTTTCACCACCCCTTTAATGTTGCGTTTAATTACCGTATTATATTTATTATTTATTAATAAGAGGTAATATGTCATTTATTAGGGTTCAGATAAAAAATAAATTCAGAGACAGATAACCTACCATACACTCTCAGAAATATTCAGCGAATAATGAAAAGATCAGGTTGGACATCGGCAACTCAATTTCAGGGATTTTACCTGAAATTCAGGGATAATTTCCTGAAATTCAGGTATATCATCCATGAAGTAAAGCTAAATTTTCCTGAATTCCAGGGGTAATCCTCTCTTTCAGGGATCTTTTTTCTGAAATTTAGGAAATTATTCCTGGATTTCAGGTAATATCCCGAAAATTGAGTTATGGATGTGCAGCCTGATCTATTCAGGATTATTCCCTGAATATTTCTGAGAGTGTACTGTGACGTATATATAATGGATTTTAACAAATAAGATCGAGAGGCGGGTCATTTTCCATAATACACTACTTAAAATGGTTTTTAGCTAAAATAAATACAACTTCTGTGTCTTGTTCCCTATGTCGGTTACCTATTCATACTCAGTGGCCGTTAGTCTACGGAGTTTGCCAGGGGATTCCACGTCGACAGAAATTCTGTGATTGTTTTTGTGTGTGTTGCTATGCCCTTGTCAATGTTCTTTGCATTGTATACAGAAACAAGACGGGATCTTATTGCGAACTCGGTAAGAAAACAAGCAAAAATTGACTATGGTCAAGAGACTGTTCAGCTGTTGAGATTCTGTTTTATCGCCGGAAGGGACACCCGGTCGAGATAAATGTATAGACTTATTAGTCTCTGTTTAATAACCATTTTCTATGGTCTAGTTTCCATTTGTTTTTCAATACTGCTCGTACCATAAGGTGTATCAAATTTGCTCTGTATGTATATGTTTTCCATATGTGATGACAGTAAGCAGACCAGTTGCTTGGTGGTATAGTTATAGTACACTTTCTTAAAACTCCCCATCACATTCTGAAACCAAAGGGGGAGCATGGAGTATGATTTATTGGATTTAGTTTTCTGTTGCTAGGCAGCTAAAAAATTTCACATTCGGCATGTTAGGTCCTCGTCTATCGCAACAAGATAACGGGATTGCAATTGATAATTCGAAGACGCCACAGTGACGCCATAACCTGGAAAATAATTCATTATTAGATTTGTCGTTTATTTTCAATTTGTTCTATTTCCATTTTTTTTTCTCATTGAAGAATATTTGATCGTTTCCCCCTGATTTTTATGAGTAATGTGTCTAGAAACAAATGATCTCTAATACTTAATTGTAAGTCTTTGTTTGTTATATTTCTTAGCTTTTCCCGATTATAGGGTAGTGGTGCATATTATTCTACTGTCTGATCAATTATTGAATTGACAAGATTTAATTTTTTTTCTTTCAAAAGAGGGCAGTTCAATTTCCAATACACCCTTCCCCTCTCTGCATCTGTCAAGCTACATTTAACTGTTACTGCTTAGTGACCAGTTCCACATCTTGGAATAATTAGCGCTTCTGTTGTGATGTTAAATATATCAGTTCTTACAAGAAAGAAATCGAGTCTTGCTTGCTTTCTCGGGTTTTTGCGTCTCCAACAATAAAGGAGTTGTTCATATGAAAAAACCACCTCCTATGATAATGTCATCCATTACACATTTTTGGACTATGTCAGCTAATGCTGACGAAGTGCTATGGAATACACAATTTCGATCTCCTCTTCTCAAATTCGACCAAGATAACTATGGGGTCAAGCCAATGTAGCGAACCAAAAATGAAGCGTGGCCTGAAAATCAAGAAATAACCGAATTTCAGTTTTTGTTTGATTGGACACATCACTGAGAGACGATATACCATGTATTGAAATTATCAGAGGTCAAATAGGTCAAAGGCCAATAGGTCTCGGCGCCCTCCTCGCAAACAGGAGACTATTAAAAACTAAGGATTTTGAATGTGATCAAACTTCAGGAACGCGCCTCACGCTTACATCAAAGAAGAAACCTATTACGATCAGAGGTCGAGGACACCTGGGATTAAAACATTACTGAAAAATCACATTTTTGTGAATGGATGCATTAATGGGAAGTGATTTGTCCCGTACCAAGCTTGAGGTCGGAATGTGACTGACCACCAGCAATTCCCGGTAAGGGAGCGTTCCCAATTATGGTTTTTGCTTCGTTCGTTTAAATTACCGGAAAAAACCAAGTCGTTCTACACCCATCGTTTTGAATTTCGTGGAAAACCATTGAAAAAACCATTCAACGCATTGGTTCGTTCGCCAGTGAACGAAGTCGTTCGTTTTACAGAAAACTATTGCGTTTTTTTCCTTCTTTGTTTGCCATCGTTCGGTCGTTCGCTGGAAAACGATGGCGCAATAATACAATCACGTGATGTTCGCATTATCCAGCCTGATAACACAATCTCCGTGGGCACGGAAAAAAGAATCCGTTAATTCAAAGCAGAATTCTCTGACGTTTGGATATGCAGTAAATTAATTTTACGTGTAACCAGATGTTGAAGTTCAGCTACATAATTAGACGACAGAAGTAATTAATGCACGTTTGTTTCCCGACTTGAGTAGACACCCTCGCGTCAAACCCTGCATGGTTATTCGGTTCGTTCTGAAGGCTATCTCCTTGCCAATCCTCGACCGCATTATTCATTGTTATCTGAATTTGTATTATATCTAGTCTATTATATTGATGGCTATATGTACGTGTAGTAAACAAACGCCAGCCCCGAATTCCACAAGCACCGCGATATCATTTATTGAATATCAATCTTTCCATGGTAATTCATAAGCTCCGTAATTCCTTCAACGCCCCATCCCAAAAAGAAATCTTCATTTTTTTCATTTTTAAAATTTATTTCTTTCTCGATTAACAATTTGTAAATATAAGTTTTAGCAAGAACAATGATTTTTTTGACATATGACAAATAATTAAAAGCAGCATTGTGTTAGCTTTCAAATGTCCGAATCTTTATTGATGTGTGTTCATTGTGATTAATACTTTTAACTATATTTAAGGGTGCAGATTTGGGTCAAGTTTGTTTAATGCTACCGTAACTTTAACCAAATGTGATATATTTTATGTGGTAAAGCGGTCTTATTTGAATTCTTGAAGTAAATACGTTCAGAATGGCGCGTGAATTATAAGGCCCCAGAAGGTCGGTTGGAACTAAGCATACACAGTTCCCGGAACCAATTTTCCAAAAATAACTTCCGAATCCGAAGTAAATTAAAATAAGAAATTTCTTACAAGGATTAATTGTATGTAATGTTCAATTATAATGGAATATCTACAGATAGTATCAATAGATAATCATAGACGTGTTGTTTTAACATAGAAATAGCAGCTTATAATTACAAAAATATCAACAGATTTAAATAAATACATGTAATATTTATATATATGTTTTATTGCACAGCAATCTTAGCCCATGTATATCATAACCTGACATCACAATTATAACCCAAGGCACCCACGAGAACGCTAAATCATCAGTGATGTATTCAATGTATTTTGTTGTCTTTGTTTGATATTGTCTGTGATGTTTTCACATTGCTTTTATGTTTCTTGTATGATGTTTCTTTTAATGTCCTATTGTTTTAGTGTCTTAATTGTTCTGTCTTAATGTACTCGTGTTATATTTGTTTTAATGTATGTCTTAATGTATATGCATTTTAGTCCTATGGACAAAACTGAGCAATAAATCTATATATCTGTAAATTAATATATTCTTTGTGACACTTATCATCTGATAGCAAGCTGTGGGATATAATATCCAAAAGTTCTTCAACCGTAGTAAGCTCTAATCCGGACCGTATATAATACCATGGAGCCTACTATAGTAGGCTCCATCCGATAATACCGAAGCCATTTTGATAATAACGTCCCAGTGTTGAGAATTGTCGTAACTAAAATTCTATCATTTTCTGAATTGCTATTCAATAAATAAAAACAACGGCAATATACGGACTGTAACGGAGACCGTGAATCGAAATTTCTGTTGATCTAAGGTTAAATAAACACATTTGAGTTGTAGACGGTATCGAGGAGACCACCGTTGTGTGTCCAGGTGTGAAGTGTGGCCGCGAACATCACAAGAATGCTTTGCTGCCAGACACGTAATGGCGTCAAGAAACTTTCAAAACAAAACAAAATGTAGAAATTGTACGCACGATGAAAGGAACACGTGGAGAGAGACACATGGGTATATTGCAATAAAAGGATATACTATTTCTAACCTGCTCAATTAATTGTTTTTCGTCGCACAAGTCGTATCTATTACAGTATCCTACCACATGATCGTTTATCGTCGCATTGTACTTTCCTGCTAATCCTGATAAGTAGTCGTTCGATTTTTGTGACCGACTGTTTGTTTACAAGGAAGGAATTTACCCCCCAGCATGGCAAGCGAGTCAGGTGAGTAATTATTTTATATGGAACCGTTATGTGTGGTCTATGGAAGTCCGATGTGGTGAGGGCGGGGTTTTATGGTCATCAGGGTCAGTGTTGGTTGACGGAGGAGGGGGGGGGGGGGGGGAGATTAGGTCGCCCAACCAGTAATCCCATCCCAGTTCATCCAAACGAGTTTATTACCCGACATGGTAAAGCCCCTGTACAATACATGTAATATGTAATCGATGATATTTTGTACATTAGGCCCATTAAACTTAATAGTTCGTTGATAAGCATTGATAAATATTGGGAAGGTTCCACATGCTTCGGAAATGAATTGGAGAACAGTAATATATTTGTGTATTTTGCCAGTTGAATTAACAATGACTAATTGTTCCCAACTAAAAATAGAAATAATAAAAATAAAATCCGCCTGTCCCACTTTTCTGGCAAACAGATAATAATAAACAAACTACTAAGTCTAATGAGCCTGACCAAGAGTTTTTGCTTGATGCAATCAGCTGGGAAAGCATAAATCAACATGCGGTCTGTTCAGGCCGAAGGTTATCCTGGCCACAGTTCATGGTTAGATTTATTAACTAGGAAAACTACATTTTTGAAGATCATCAAAAAGTCAATTCCATCAGAAGTAAGAGTAACATTTGAAAAAATATCAAAAATAACAATACTTTCATGTCTCAATTATTTTAATAATTCAAATAATTGTTTCGAATGGATGACAACAAATACATGTATACAAATCATGACATACTGGAAACTACCATCCTGGACATTATCCATGTTAAGCCGAGTTCATCCAAAGGGCAATATTTGTGGAACAGAACACAAATTATTGTCGTAAAGGAAGTTCAACCTGCGACTAGCGATTTGTTGCATACATGTATAACGACAGCCTTTGATCTTATTAATAATTCATATCTAAAAGAAATAAAATGTTATTAGACAATATCATATAGTGACATATGATATTATAATATATAATGCGACAAAATCTAATTCAGCATCACAAGCGACCATCGTTTGAGATATGTTTAATAATGTGCCTTGAATTACAGTATCACAACTGGATAGCTTTACCAGATTATATAATAAAATACTCATAGCACTGGGCCGACTATTTTGATTAAAAATATTGACTGAAAAAAAAATACAACAAAAAGAGTAATTCTTCAAATGAAACTGAATTTTGCACTCCATTTAGAAATAAAAATGGTTCTTACACTAAATAACCATTTTAGAAGCATTATTTTGACGCATATAAATGTACAAGCAAAAACAACACTAAATTGTATAACCCAATCACAGTATTATGCCAAGAACTTCGACTTGTAGGAGTCATGTATTATAACAAGTTTCATATCTCTGGCATACATATCTAATTTCCTTGAGAAATATCATGAAGGCAACATTCTTACTTCTTGTAAATTGTTCAATGTGAATAATGCATATCAATAATGTATCTAGCATGCCTTGTTCAATTCGAATGCCAGATCACAGATATTACATCAGACCACATCCACATAAATAGACTAGGCTTTCCCCATGTCAGTGTATCATCAGCATTATTCTCTGTCATTATTTCCTGTACATTTTCGGCCTGATCGGATTTTGCTGCCTCACAAACTAAACACAAAATTACTTTGGCGATTAAACACTGGATGTACCAAAAATTCACTCGTCACTTTGGCGATTTACTCTATTTTTCTATCGACACATCGGCGAGTAACTGAACAATTCAGTCGCCAGTTGTCATTTTTTAGTCACCATTGGCGAGTTGTTAACAGTGTTTCGTGAGCCCTGGTTCCAGAGTATTTTAATCGAACTATGATAGAGATATCAAACATAATACACAGTAATAAATATATCCCAAAGATCACAGTGAAGCGGTCCGCCATTTTGGATCTTCGTAAAAATCAGCATAACATATAATTCGAACACAAGCGTTTTTCTGGACTTCGCTCGACAAATAATTCGAAAGTAGCCAATTTTTGGAGTTGCGTGTTTCATCACTGCATCGCAAATTATTAGGGAAATTACTGTATTAATATTTGGCTCCAGAACAAATTGATATACCGTAAGCTTATATGTACTTCAACTTGCATTGTACAACTGCAATATGTGATGTTCAGTCCAGAAGCAACAGGACTTATCTGATGTAGACAAGCAATCAGGATTTATCAGATGTACATGTAGACATCAATATTATCAAAATAAACCCAAAATGACAAAAAATAAAATTAAATAAGCCCACATAGATCTGACTTATCAAAATATACCTCTGACTATTCTACCCAACTATAGAAAATGAATGAAAAACATGGGCACATATTTAGTATTCAGTTTCATCACCCTCGTATACGAGCGATGGGCCTGATCTAAACATGTGCCTCGCTAGCTCCGAAATTAATTTTTAAACTGGAGTACACTGGCCTTTTGATTCATGCAAATAATACCTCTGGGTGCGGGGGTGTAGACTTGCATCGACATTTGACCAACAAAATTTCAGGGAATGATTGCATACAAACAGTGCTGTCCGGAGTATATCGGCTCAGTTTTTAACCCAGATACTCTCAAAACACATTTTTCACCCAATGGGTTCAGTTAGACAAATACAATTTTAGACAATTTTGTTCAAACTTTCAATGCCGGTTTTTGCCGTTGTGGCTAGAGGTAATATTTGCATGAATTAAAAAAGGCAGTTTGCACCCCAGTTAAATAATGTAATGTGAAAGTACATGATTGGAGTAAATCTCGTACACGTCATT
>JAVTVY010030951.1:0-12719 GCA_036873755.1 Hanleya hanleyi | reverse complement strand
GCGATCAAACTACGGCCTTCAAGTTGAATCTGGCGTTTGGTTATGTGCTGCAGCATAAGGACACAGACCAAGCCCAATATTTTTACCCGAGCAGTAACATCCGGGTACTTGACCAACCGTTTACCATCATTAACCGGGCTTCGCTAGAGGCAATGCTGGAGAAACTGGACAGCGTGGATCCCTTGGAATGGACCCAACAACAACGCCCCAACACACAATGGGTCGTAGAGAGGGTGACCAATGTCACGTTTTTCGTTACCAAGCTGACCGACCACCCCCATTGGCTGAATGCGTCACTCATGCACTGATAAATACCATAACATGCCGTACATACTCTATGTCTACATGCTGATCGTTGACGGTACGGAGGTGACCGAAGAGACACGGAGGTGACCGAAGATGTTATGGAGGTGACTGAAGAGACACGGAGGTGACCGAAGATGTCACGGAGGTCACCGAAGAGACACGGAGATCCATCCGGGTTTACACGGGAACAGCCGGGTAGTTACGGAGATGACCGAAGAGACACGGAGGTGACCGAAGATGTCACGGAGGTGCCCGAAGAGACACGGAGGTGACCGAAGATGTCACGGAGGTTACCGAAGAGACACGGAGGTGCCCGAAGAGACACGGAGGTGACCGAAGATGTCACGGAGGTCACCGAAGAGACACGGAGATCCATCCGGGTTTACACGGGAACAGCCGGGTAGTTACGGAGGTGACCGAAGAGACACGGAGGTGACCGAAGATGTCACGGAGGTGCCCGAAGAGACACGGAGGTGACCGAAGATGTCACGGAGGTTACCGAAGAGACACGGAGGTGCCCGAAGAGTCACGGAGGTTGCCGAAAAGACACGAATGTCACGGAAAAACGTATAAAAGTGGGAATGTTTACGGCATTCGTCATTTCCAGATCCACAGCCGATATGTTCTCTTGCACAACTTGCCAGAAGCTGTTTACTCGTCTAGATAATTTACGACGCCACGAGGCCTCCACCCACAACGATGCTCGGTATACTTGTACAACCTGCGCACGGTCATTCAATCGGGAGGATCATTTACTGCGCCACGAACGCTCATTCCACGAGGGCGCGACGGAACAATGTAACGGTTGTGGTCAACTCTTCAAAAGACTCAGTCAGTTAAGACAGCACCAACGTTTGATTCATAGTCCATCACCACGGTATGAGCGACAACTTTCCACTAAAGAGGCACCCATGAGGGTCAGACCTAGTGAAGATGAGCCCGGGGAGACGAATGCCACTGGTGATGCGATCACGGAGAGCCCGCCTATACCCACAGTTCAGAAGAGCCTAGATATCCAGCCGGTCCCTAGCATTACTGTTCCCAGTCATACGCCTGACAACAACGAACATTTTCTGGAAGATGCGGTGGATGTTCCCAGCGATCTCTTACAGGACGCCCATCCAGTGAGTGACATCTATCGACGCCATTGGTCCATGATACGGCACTGTTTCCACCGTCATCGCCCTATTCAAGATATCTACAATTTCCGACTGACTGACCTCACCCGTCTACGCAACTACGTGGAAGCCATATTCAATGACCAAGCTACGTCCTTCAAATTAAATCTGGCGTTTGGTTATGTACTGCAGCATAAGGAGACCGATCAAGTCCGATACTTTTACCCGAGCAGTAACATCCGGGTATTTGACCAACCGTTTACCATCATTAACCGGGCGTCGCTAGAGACGATGCTGGAGAAACTGGACAACGTGGATCCCTTGGAATGGGCCCAACAACAACGCCCCAACACCAAGTGGACAGTGGAGAGTGTGACCAATGTTACGTTCTTCGTGACCAAATTACGGAATATTCCCATCAGGTGAATGTATTCACCCATGCACTGATAGATACTCAGAATGCACAAACAACTATCTGAGGATATGTTGCCTCAACGGTATCCTGGGCTGCCCGACGATGATTAGAATAAACGGTTCAAAGCGAACATGGCCGAAGATGGAACTTTCTGAAATGGAGACTTCTGATTGGACAAGAATAAATCTAACGGACAGGAACGAATATGACAGATACAAATGGTGGCCTCTGATTGGACAAGAGTCTTCTTGAATTGTAAATATACCCAACGCGGCTCCCCCAGCGTGGGTATGATGTAACATTGGGGAGAATAAACTATATGAAAACTTCTTGTTGTTGTTGTTCTCTCATGTCTCATCCTTGTTGTTGTTGTTGTTGTACTCTCTCCGGTCTGTTAAGGCGTAACGACGGACGTCACTGCATTTCGAAGAATGAGTGACAATTCCATGGAATATCTAGAAAATCAGAGCTTCTGAGCTATTTCACCAGGGCGTTGAAACATTGAGCTTGGTGTTGGCGGGCGTTGCTACAAGATGACACCTCACACGACGCATTCGAACCAAGGATGGTCCATCTCTACACCAAATACCTTCCTTCACTGCCCCAAAATAGCCGTTTTCGCTACTACTCGTACTGATGACGTCACCAATGACGTCACAGATGCTGCGGACATGCCTCAAATCGGGGTGTACACCCCGAGAGCTACAAGATGACACCTCCCACGACACATTCAGACCAAGGATGGTCCATCTATACACCAAATACCTTCCTTCACTTTCCTAAAATGTCCACTTTCGCTACTACTCATACCGATGACGTCACAGATAACGGGAACATCCCTCAAATCGGGCTGCACACCCCGAGAGCTACAAGATGACACCTCCCAGGACGCATTCGGACCAAGGATGGTCCATCACTACCCCAAATACCTTCCTTCTCTGCCCCAAAATGTTCACTTTGGCTACTACTCGTACTGATGACGTCACCAATGACGTCACAGATGACGTGAACATCCCTGAAATCGGGGTCTACACCCCGAGAGCTACAACATGACACCTCGCAGGACGCATTCGGACCAAGGATGGTCCATCTCGACCCCAAATACCTTCCTGTACTGCCCCAAAATGGCCACTTTACTTATTACAACCAACTGCGCATGCGCAGATTGACGCGACTTGCACTTAAAAACACGCCATTCTGACTCTAACCCACAAAAAGCTTCACTTTGACACCTTCCACGACCCATTCGGACCAATAGCGGTCTGTCTCTACCCCAAACACACACCCACATGCCCCCCAATCTGCCTGTTTTCTATACTACGGCCAGACTGCGCATGCGTAGACTATTGGAAACGGACGAACCATTAGTCCAGTCGGATGCTCCTACACGAGAGCTTCAAAATAAGACCTCATATGACATCATAGGATCATTAGGGGCTCACCTAGACCCCAAACGTCCACCCCGTATGGGCCTATACCCCCATAGCCATGCAGTATAGGCCTATGGGCCTACCCAGGCCTCGGTGAACTTTTTCCAAAAATTTCTCCGTTTCGCTCCGGGACCCTTCCCATCGTGTTCTAAATGACGAGACGTGAAAAACAAATCCAAGCAACCCATATCACAATGAACGTGTGTGAATTTCCCAGGTTGAACCTATACCCCCGTATAGCCAGCCTGTATGCCTATATACAGGCCTACCCGGTACTTTTCCCAAAAATTTCACCGATTCGTATGGGACTATATGGGCTATATGGTACTTTTCCAAAAATTTCACCGTTGCGCTCCGAGACCCTTCCCATCGTGTTCTTAATGACGAGACGTGAAAAACAAATCCAAGCAACCCATATAACAATGAACGTGTGTGAATTTCCAAGGTTGAACCTACATGTATACCCCCGTATAGACAGCCTATATGCCTATATACAGGCCTACCCGATACTTTTCTCAAAAATTTCACCGATTCGCTCCGGGACCCCTCCCATTGTGTTCTAAATGACGAGACGTGAAAAACGAGACCCCACAACCCATATCACAATGAACGTGTGTGAATTTCCCAGCTTGAACCTATACCCCCATATAGCCAGTATGGACTATATGCAGACCTCGGTGACTTTTTCCAAAAATTTCACCGATTCGCTCCGGGACCCCTCCCATCGTGTTTTTCTTGGTGAGACGAGAAAAACGAGACCCCACAAGCCATAGTAACACCCACAAAAAAATTGACCACCCCTCCCCCCCATATAGCCAGTATGAGCCTATATACAGACCTCGGTGACTTTTCCCAAAAATTTCACCGATTCGCTCCGGGACCCTTCCCATTGTCATTTTCTTGGCGAAACGAGAAAAACGAGACCCCACAAGCCATAGTAAAGCCCACGAAAAAAATTGACCATCCCCATACCCCATACAGGCATTTTCCCTTATATTGTATAATACAGACCCCTATTGTAGGGGTAAAGTCCGTGTTCCGCTTTTTATAGTTTCGGGAAAAAATCCTTATTTTACATGCACCCACCCCATTGACTTGATAGGCAGGCCCCGATAAGCCCGGGGACCGATATTAGCCCTTTTGGCTAGGGTTGATAGGGGTTTTCCCCTATTTTAGGGGTAAAGTCCGTGTTCCGCTTTTTATAGTTTCGGGGAAAATCCTAATTTTACATACACCCACCCATGACTGGATGCCCCTTCACGAATGCTTCACTTTGATACCTCACTCGACCCAATCGGACCATGCAGCGTATTTGAAGTCTGGGGACTACTTTTTCACCGCGGAAGCTTTTTCCCGCGACCGCATGACCACCAGACCGCATCACCGCGGAGGAATACATGCCCAGGGGCCCTTTGCCGGAACTATAGTGACCTTGAGCTGGTGGCGCCCCCTGGCGGAACTCCCTCCCCTGGCGGAACTCTTGGGGAGATATACCTTTAAGCTGGAAAAAAAGGGGACCAAGAGTTACCTCCCTGGAAAACGTTGCTCGAAATGCTTGCTACCTACTACTCACGGGATTTATATGGGGTTAATTTCAGATATAATGTTTCGTGATATTATATCTGTGTTTACTGAGATTGATCTATATCCATATCCATACCGAAGTACAAGCATATAAGCTACTTGGTGGGTATCCAGACTCAAACTTGTGTAAACATAAATACGAAAAGCAGGTCCGTCACACGGGAGACAGAAGCGGTAATTGGCAGCACTACCTTCTTATATTCAACAAAACGGAGCATTTACTAGGCCGGGAGCCCGTGTACCAAAATGGTCGTCCCGTTTGCACCTCAAGCTGACCAATAACGTTATAATGACGTCATAATTACCTCTATCGGTCCTGGGGGAGAGGAAAAGAGAGTTATGGAAAAAATTTCTGGCATCATATCTTATCATACCAGGGTCATTTTAAGTCCTTATGAAAAAGCTTAGCCACAAAGAATCATGACCTCACAAAGATACCCTCAATAACATATAGATGCACGTTGGATTTGAGGGTTGAGATACATTTCGTCCTTCTAACATCGTCGATGGCCTATTGAAATAAAAGACTTGCCAGATATGACGTCATCATGACGCCATAATATCCTCATAATATACATTCATTTTCACCTATATTTAGTTCAGTTGAATACTCTACTAAAAGAATAGGGCGGAACCTGTCACTAATTCCAGAATGAGGCATCTCGATAGTATTGTACTCGAAAACACTCCCAATTTTAACATTTCAGAAGTCTTAGTGAACAATGTTGCAGGAAAACATCGAAATTGTGAAAACAAAATGATCACCATTCACACAATAAATCACCATTAAAAGCTGATTCAATGAGGCTAGAATCTTCTATCTGGTTCTTTTGGTTCATTTTCGAAATCCCGAAATATCATGGTATGTTTATAGGAACGACATTAAATGCACAGCAGGTAAGCATTCTGAGCAGGGGTGGTAATTGTCATAAAAGTAGATAGGAAAACGAAGGTTCGACGTCAGGTGGATATAATCTTTCAAGTCCAGATTATTGTTCATCATAAAATAGTGCAGTATAATAAAAATTGACATGAAACCATAATATAATAACGAGGATTCATCCAGGGTTTGACATACATGATATGTAAGATTAGTTATCTAATTTTATCCAAGGGTCCTGCTTGATAAGAACGTTGACGATTTCAAACAACGTCAGGATGTCTATAACTGAAAGATTTTTCATTTACCATGCCTTCGCAAAGTGTCACTAAAGTTGAAATCTATGCAAAAGTATTGTCATATCCCAGTCTGTTGTATACATAAATACATTTCACTAGAACTGTCATGCATCCTGATATTAACATTTAATGGCTGTACTGTTTAAGATGAGAACAACAGGGCATTCAGTATTACATAAGGTTGTTTAGCTGTCTGTTGCTTCATTATACTATGTTGGGAATATACAGAGACAGACAATGGATAACGTAACAATACAAAAGCTATGTTTCCATGTCAATTTAAGCCTGTGAATCTCTGTTCTATTTTAGAATGCGATCGCTCTGGTATCCCCTTATATCCAACATTATATCCTTACTAATCATCACGACATATTTCATAGAGTGATTCAGCACAAGGCTCTAATCAAATAAAAAGATAGTGGATTTTCTTCAGAATTCTCCGCAAATAAATCTCGATAAATCGATTGTTTATGCATCTTCGAGAGAGTGGATGATATTGACCTACCGATTTTCTCTCTGTTACTCGGAAAATGAACTTTCTGCTCTAGGAAAGTAACATAAAGTAGCTATCAGAGAGTAAAACCAGTTGAGAAGAGTCATATACTAGTACTCACCTGCTATGATTTGCGTTCGCGCTGTTATTCTGGGCTTCGTCAGTTTAAACTAAAATGTTGGTATCCAAAGTATCTCTTCCAGAGTAGGAGTATACTACAATCTCTCTTGGTTGGGGAATGACGTTGAGGTGCGCTGAAACAAATACAGTTTTTGTAGGCCATATTGCAGCGTGAATTTTGTTTTTTGTTTTTTTCTAATATATATTTTTTTAAGTTTACAAAAGTGTGAGCCTTGATCGATTATCTTCTAAGCAATGCCAAAATGACATGCACCAAGAGTCTGTCGACTTTCTGATTCCTTCCGATTAATCGGCCATCCAGGGAAGCTTTCATGTAAAGTCATATAGTTGCTTTTTAGTCGCCAGACTTCAACTTTCCTGACCCCTTGCATATCGCTTCAATTCACGCGCTCTTCTTAGTTTCCTTTGTATCTTTTCTTACACTTCTTTATTTGGATTTGTATATATTGTAAAATTCATGAAATGTGGTGTGGCTTACTATCATGTTCTTACTCGATAACAACCCCCCGATTTATAGCTTAACAAGTGTCATATCTTACTGATGGCTTTCCTGTTCTGACAAGAGGTGGTCCCCATACGCTAATGCGTATTGTAATATAGCAATATTTCAACATCAAAAGTCCCATAGTTAGTATTTCGACAATTCGCTATAATGTCATAATAGCATTACGTCCTCTGAATCATACCCTCGATGAGATACATAGTATGGGGTACAATGACCATACAACTGGGGCGGGTATACATGCCGTTTTAGTTTGGGTAAGAGAGACATAAACGAACATGTATCTACTAAATTATGCCAATTCAATTATCTGCGAAGGTATAAAAGCCACAAAATCTAATCACCATCAATTTCTCTCTCAATCACGGTAGAAAGATTATTCAAGAACGACCAATGGGAAAGCACCAACATTCCAATTGATGTAAAAGACCTGATAAGTCAGTTGAGGTTTTATTGAACAATAATGACTAAATGTATAAAAGTAGATAGCAAAACGAATGTTCAACATCAGTAGATTATGTGGGTCGGACGAAAGGTCAGTGTAGGTGAACTTGATGGAAATAGTTTTAACTAAAGTTCAGCTATAATATTACAATTTGGAAACGAAGAGGGCAAAGAAGGTCAGAGGTGCAAAGGTCAGTTGAGTCTTCAGAAAAACACTTAATATCTCCGAAATCTAATTGGCTGTGTTCGTTGCCATTTGTTATGCATGCATATACAACTACAAATACTGTTTCTCCGTTTTGATTAATTATCTCGATTAGGTAGGTTAGTTTCGCATTTCGGATGTATGAACAACTGGTGATTGCCATGTCGCAATGCATAATTTTAGCGATTTCCATGCACAGGATGCACAATGAGCTTGATACATGTATGTTACACATGTTTCTGAATATAAAACATCGGTCAATCAAGTTGCAATGAATGCGCGGTTGAACTAAGAAAATGACTGATCTGTCGCCTGAACCCAAGATTTGAAAGCTCCAACAGAGAATGAAAACAAAATACTTTGGCTGCTCTGATGGCATCACTTTCTTGGAAGGTAGTTGTGACCGATTATAACGCTGATTTTAAAAATTTCTAACCATTTCTTCCATCAATATTTCTGGCGACAGTAAAACATTATTCCAGAAAAAACTGAATTAATTCTATGCGGTTTATAGTGACAAAATGCTCAATCTGAGCGAAAACAATTTTTTTCCAATATTTCTCTCGAGTGCTATTTTATGACTTAAAATGACTCCAGCAGGATTTTCTGTTCATAATTCCTTTCTGTTCTGTATATAGGTCAAATATATTAGTTGGAGTGAAATTGTCCACTTCCCCAACACAGATACGATTAATTATAACGTCACTGTGACTGTAAATATTTTTATTCTTTAGTGGAAAGCATGTGCTTTATTTTGGTGTATAACATCTATCGTTTTGATTATTCCAATTATAAACAATGATTATACGTTCACCTACCCCCACTATATTTCTCAAAAAATAGTATCACGACTGCTCACAGCAAAATCGCTCCAGCTACCTTATGCCCAAATGAATCTTCGGCCTTCCCTCCTTGGGCTAACCCACACACTCTACTCTCGAAGACTACAGGTTCAGAAATTGGTCAGCTGGAGGTGCGAATGGGAGCAAATTCTAGGCCCCTTATCTCGCACCCCGGAGTCAGCGAGCGCTAATATCAAAAGAGAAAGCGCTTTCGCAAGCTAACCGTCCATAACAACACCACCCCGGGTGAGAGTGTACAGCGCATTTGGCCAGCGCACGAGCCTTGGACGTGGTTTGTGATGAATACAGTCTGTAACGGCCTAAAGTGTTTTTAGTCTTTTCAATTGTTCTCATATTATTTGTGCATGTAAATGAACTATCCGGTAGTATCTAATGATTACGATGTAAGGGGCACTACTCTTGCTGATCATATGTAGGAAGTATTTTCTGATTGTTGACGTCACAAGTAACATGGCGGCTTCCTTACCGAAAGTGTGTGTTTCAATCAAGAGGCAACGAAGTCTATAAAACGGTAGGCTGTACTTTTATTCTGTCGAATTTAGTGCAATTGTGTTCATGAATGCCTAGACGCATTAGCCGTATATATTTTGAGTTGTTGAGCGACTTATATTTCTTGGTAGAGAGCGGTTTTGTTATGCTATGTGGTAAACTCCACTCACTGTATATAGCTTGACTGCAGTGTGTAAAGTATGCTACAAAGTTGTCTCCCTTTGACTGATTATATGTTCATATACTGTTTTAGTCCAATATAATGTGACTGGAATACGTCCTCCTTTAATATGTTGTTGTCTACCATGTCCGTATCACAGTCACATAGGCTGCCATCTTGTTTCAAGAGGCAGGGCTTCGGACCTCGGAAATTGTCAAATTGTGACGCAATAATTAATTGACAGGATTACTGACCGGTTTGAATGTATCCGTGCAGCTTAGATTCACAAAACGGCACATTCCAGGCATCTATCGATCTCTCATTAAGCCATAGGCAGCTAAATCTTGTCCGATCAGCGTAAAAAAATTAGACGGCCTTCACTTTGGCACATGAAGGGAAGTGACGTAGGCACACACCGACACGTGTGAACGAATCATGTGATACTCTGAGATACGGGGTCTTCTCAAATTATCTGACTAACGTACAAGTTTTGTGGTCGCTTTTTGGTAATTTTTTAAAGGTCCCTTTCTGTACACTCGCGTTTGTGTACACCATGTGACACGAGGGATCGTGCGATTACTTCCCATAATGCTTTAGGGTAAAGCCATATACGCCATTTTTGGACGGATTTTCGGTGCTCTGGAACATGTGACAGTTTCTTGTCTCCGTGGAACTTTACGTAGAGTGGCTCAGATGTGTGGGTGGTGTTATTTTGTGCCTTGAAACACGAGCAATTCATTTATACTGGTGAGTGTGCTTGTCAGTTCTTTATTTTCTCAAAATCTCCTATTTTTCAATGGTCGTTCTGGAGGAAGATTTCTGCACCTGCACTTGACTTCGTTACCAATGGGACTGTACAGCCCAATCGAACATCCGAATAATAAAAGAAAGGCTGTCAGTCACCCATTGTATTGGACTAATACTGTTTAAATCGCCAAATAGGTATATTGCGTTTCTCGTTCATAACTATTATACTATTTGTTAATAATGATATAGAATGTCTCATATTATGTTCTACACGATTATTGTTGAAAGCGACGTTAAATTGTATTCACTCACTCACTCACTCTACACGATATTTGTCTTGTGTGTTAATAGTACTATCTGGGTTGAATTCACATGAATGCCTATTACAAGTAAAGCTTTAGTAATTGATAATGTATTGGAATAATGAATAACACAAAGACAGTTTTTGTAAGAATACTGTTTATTTGTATATTTTCAGTCAATCACGACAGTAAAGTTATAACAGTGTTCACGACAGTCACGTCTGAATCACCGTATGGAATTTATATCACATCTCGTCACATCAAATGTCTAAAGGACTACATGTCATCTGTCAACCGGTTTGTCATATTGTTATAAAGGACAAACAAGGCAATGGGTCACGTATCTGTCATATCGCAAAGTACTTATTGGACAGGATTGGACCAAATAAATTGATGAGTGTCATTTAAACAGAAGTCGTGCATTACGTTATTTCGTTTGCAAGAAACAACCGTTACACAGTCCTATTATTCATCGTCGGCAACATGTTTTCGGCTGATTACACGTGAAGTTACTCATGTAAGTTCTCCATGAGAATCTACACGGTTTATATGACTTATGGTATTGAACAAGTTATAAATAAATGGCCTTTGCTAATGGAAAACTGTTTGCGGAGAGTATTAATGCATTGTTTTTCACTTTGTTGATTGTTTACATGGATGAAGCTTTGCACGTAACAAACATGATGTATGTATGTGTTAACATCAAAGGGAGAAGGCCATTCGATGCGCGAGAAGAACGCCGTGACCATTATTGTGTAAGTAGTGCGTAATAGATGTGAACTCCTGACACCCGAACACAAAATTATAGGTGTAGATCTCACGCCCGAGCTACGCAATTCTGGCGCCCGAGCACATACTGTACGAAATTATTTTTTAGCGCCCACTATCCTTAAATTCGCGGTTTCTATTGATTGAATTCTACGTGAGAGAATTACTGGCGTAACTAGCCGCCGTGGAAGGGGTACGACTATCCCAGGACATTCAGGCAAGAGTCCAGCTGGAAGCTGTCGGGTGTTACAGACGCCTTTAAAGAGCTTCTCGGCGATTACTTTGGACATTTCTAGCTGTTTATCACTGAGCCCTTAACCATCTTTTTCAAAGCGAGAAGGCCATTCGATGCGCGAGAAGAACGCCGTGACCATTATTGTGTAAGTAGTGCGTAATAGATGTGAACTCCTGACGCCCGAGCACAAAATTATAGGTGTAGGTCTCAAGCCCGAGCTACGCAATTCTGGCGCCCGAGCACATACTGTACGAAAGTATTTTTTAGCGCACACTATCCTCAAATTCGCGGTTTCTATTGGTTGAATTATACGTGACAGAATCACTGGCGTAACTAGCCGCCGTGGAAGGGGTGAGACTATCCCAGGACATTCAAGCGAGAGTCCAGCTGGAAGCTTTTGAGTGCTACAGACGCCCGTAGAGAGCTTCTCGGCGAGTACTTTGAACATTTCCAGCTGGTTATCTCTGAGTCCTTAACCATCTTTTCGGTTATTATTCAGTAAAAACAGGAAAAAACCCGAATGATGATAAAAAGGTACAATATTCCATGAAAAAAAACCAGTACCCAAGCACCTCGCCTAGTTACGCCAATGAATATGCATGTTGACAATACTTTCCTCTATTGGCAATCTCAGTAAACTCAGATATAATATCACGGAATATTATATCTGAATTCAGTCCTATAAAAATCCCATGCGATTCTGAATCTACATTTGTTAGCCAATCAGGTGGCTAGCTTGTTGAAATCACGCCCACAGTAATTACACACGGTAGCAAGTGGACAAATATATAAGCATTATCGGGAAACAGTATCCAAATATGGCATCATTTCCAGACAGATCCGTGAAGATCAAAGAGTTTACTCCCGTCGAAAAATCTGACTTTGTTAAGGGGTAGAAAATATCAAAAGATTGTGCCGCGCGAGATGTTAATCTCCGTGAAGTAAACGTCAATCATTGTCAGAGAGATAAGTCAGAAATGGTCTTGGCTTATTATGGGATCTCGCAGAATATCGGCGAACATTTCGCACGAAGTTTTCATAGCGTTACGTCTAGATGGTATTCCCCTGATTTACCATCTTGGTTTACCTAGATTGCTCTATTGGTAGCTATACATTTAACCTTATATATGAGTGCATAGAATAATCAAGTGTTTATTTTCAGATGGATATATCAGTAGTCGACGAATCGTTCATTTTAAATGTTAGTCACGAAGAAGAAACACCTAATTCAGCACCACTGAATAGTCAATGATCTCGACGAAAGTTTCAAGTTGTGTACAGAAGTAGCAAACGATTCCGGCCGTGGTGTCCTATGTCACCTGAAAATAATGCCGGATA
>JAVTVY010030950.1:0-13339 GCA_036873755.1 Hanleya hanleyi | reverse complement strand
ATCGAGACACTGTTGTCGTATGGCCGAGAGGCTAAAAAAATCTCAGCTGACAACCGCTTTATTCTACAGGGACACGGCCGAGCACATGGACACGGCGGACAATGGGGGATATGACAAACGGAAGGCTTTCACTGCGAACAGTGCCTCGGTGGATATGATGGGTCGACTGCATGCAGACATGTTCATGCAAGACCGGTACAATCCCCATCAAAATCCGACTGATACGGGCGCCTCCCACCTTCGCCTTGATGGCCACTAACGTAGAGGGGCATGTAGCGGACTATAAGATTGTCATCCAAGACGCAGTCCTGTATGTCCGAAAAGTGAAGCCGAATCCAGCCGTTCAATTGGGACACATGAAAGCCTTGGAAACAAAACCAGCCCAGTACCCTATCCGACGTGTACAAACCAAAGTGTTCTCTGTGCCTGCTGGAAATATAAGCGCCAACAAAGAAAACCTGTTCCTGGGGGAACTACCCAAGCGATTGATCCTGGCCTGTGTAGAAAATACCAGTTTCAGCGGAGCCTACCCAGAGAATCCGTTTGACTTTCAACATTTCGGCATCAATTTTGTGGCCCTGCATATGGATGGACAACAGGTGCCAGCCACGGCCTTAACACCGAACTTTGGGCGGAGGAATTTCATTCGAGCCTATCAGAGCCTGTTTACAGCCACCGGTCAAATAAACCAGGACGAAGGGAATATGATCAGTCAGGAGGACTACGCGAACGGATACACGTTGTTCTGTTTCGATCTGACCCCCACCTTAGAGAACGACCATCAGCTGGCTCTGGCCAAGCAAGGCAACTTACGGTTGGAAATCCACTTTGCACATGCCCTGGCGACCACCGTCAATGTGATCTGCTACGCCGAGTTTGACAACATCATTCAAGTGGACAAGGCGCGCAACGTCCTGTGTGACTTCTCCACCTAACATGGATACAGACCAGATAACCACCGTGCTGGAGAATGAACCAGAGACACGTAGGGTCTTTCAAGGGGTGTTCGCCCGAGATGTGTTTCCATTAGACCGTATGTATCCGGCTGCTTACGTTCTCAACACGGACCCGATGGATCGACCCGGTGAACACTGGGTGGCCGTGTACTTGACAGAAGAGCAGGGCGAATACTTTGACCCGTACGGCCTGCCACCCCTCCATCCCGGTTTAACAGACTTCATGGATCAAGGCACAGAGACGTGGTGTTGGAACAGTCAAACGTTGCAAAGCCTGACCAGTAGCGTGTGCGGACAATATTGCTTGTTTTACCTGTACCATCGATGCCGGGGAAGACCCTTATCTACCATCGTACAGATGTTTGACGAGTACCCCCAGGCCGAGGACCGCGGTGTACTCGTCTATGACTGGGCCGCCCATCATTTCAATGTACAAGCCCCGTTCTGGGCTTGAATTATTTCAATGTACATACGCCCGCTGTTCTGGGCTTCAGTTAATGACAAGCCCCCTGTTCTGGGCTTCAGTTAATGACAAGCCCCTTGTTCTGGGCTTCAGTTAATGACAAGCCCCTTGTTCTGGGCTTCAGTTAATGACAAGCCCCTTGTTCTGGGCTTGAGTTTTCACGTGGTTGTTCTCACGTTGTTGTTGTTCAATGAATAAAAAATGAGATCTCACCAAAAAACCCTGTCTTGTGTGTTTTATTCCTGATGCATTAATGCCCAATGCGGAGATTCAGTCAAACTGAAATCAGTGGTGTAGGATGGGACCAAAATGTAACCCATCAAGTTTAGAATGCAAGAGCACTATAGTAAAGATAGAGAGCCAATGAAATCAGCCCACAGACCAAGTACGTGTTTTTGGTCTAGGTTTGGAGCGGGCATTTCATTGAGGTACGTGTATACGGTGAGTGAAGAGACTCGTCCAACACGTATCGATTATGACTATCAGTGCTAGGTAACCCATCAAGGTTAGAATGCAAGAGCACAAAAGTAAAAATAGAGAGCCAATGAAATCAGCCTACAGACCAAGTACGTGTTTTTTGGTCTAGGTTTGGAGCGGGCATTTCATTGCGGTACGTGTATACGGTGAGTGAAGAGACTCGTCCAACACGTATAGATTATGACTATAAGTTCTATTAGCCAATCAGTGGCCTAGAATGGAGCCAAAGGTAACCCATCCATGTCCAGAAAAACATTACCCGGGTGTACAAGAACCCAGATGTAGGCGCGGACATCAGCGAAAGCACACCGTGAATACCCCAATTCGATTGACTGATTGTTCGACCGCTGATTGGTTCTTTTTCTCGACCGCTGATTGGCTCTTTTTCTCGACCGCTGATTGGTCCAAATGGAACTGCCCATCTTTCCCAGGTTCATCTAGAATCCCCCTTTTTTGTGCTCAAGCTCTGACTATAGCGATACCGCAACATTGTCTCATTGGACATTGGACCGTCTGACCTGGAGGTGACCCTTTGACCTGTTGACCCGCGTCCGCGCGCGCGCGCGCACTGCCGGGGATGACGCGGGATGACGCGCGCGCGCGCTGCGGGGCGCTGGGGCGGGAAAACACCCCGGCGGTTGAACATTGCAACTCTTGTATGTTTGGAGGTAGTGTTTAGTGAAAACCCGGAAGTGACGTGACAACCCACGTCACCTGCGTATATACTCCTGTAAAATAGAGCCGATTTTATTTCTTTGGAAGGGACAAGGTGAATTGCGCTTTTTATACTACTAAACTGTGATGTAGATTACATCTTACATAGGCCTTAAGGCCGTGATATGCCTATGAAGTATTCTGGGGCATGGTCAATACTTTCCAATTTTCCCTTCGTCTACTACTCGCCGATTTTTTTGATTTTTTTATTATTTATTTATTTATTTATTTATTTATTTATTTCCTCGAGAGCTTTAAAATAAGACCTCACTCTACCCCATCGGGCCACTAGTGCTCCAACATGTCCACCCCGTATGGATTGATACATACCAATATCCCAGTATATGAGTGTATATGGGTCTATATGGATCTATATGGATCTATATACAAGCCTACGCGGTACTTTCAAATTTTTTTCCATCGTATTCTACATGATCAACCTCATAGCTCATAGTAAAAGCCATAAAAAAACCCGATCACCCCTATACCCATTCAGGCTAAATATAGCGGACATGATCTTCGAATTGGTCTAGTCCGAGTTGTCTCCCTTGCACCAAAGCGAATAGATGGCGCTGTGGTTTGAACGACTTTATTATCCGGGGAAATTTTTGTGTTCAGTAGCCATTTTGTGTTTTCTGAGCGGGAGAACATTCTCTGTTGCAGTGTATAACGGAACTTTGTTCCATTTCGGTATCCGCTGAGATGAATAATGTGATCTGCATCATGCATCGCCTGCATGTCACACGTAGACTGAAATCGAGGGAGTGTGCTGTGTTCCAGCGGACGCATCAATTTGTGTGATATCCGACAGGAAACGTGAAAATTGATATTCTTTCACAGATTTCGAAGTGTATAGGGGCCTACAGTTCTGGTGAGCGATTGAACGATAATGTAGGCCACCGAACAGGTTTTGTGGAATCAACATTCTGTAACGACTGGAGGGATTTTATCGGACATGTGCAGTACGGAACGCTTATCGTGGCAGTCCGTATAATTTGTCAATTTTTGTGTTTGGCACCACAACAGTGAAAGCTGATGGATGAAATTCTACTGCACGGGAACGGTAACGAATGAATGGAATATCTTACCAAACTCTCAGGTAGGATGTGGGTTTCAGGAGTTCACCGGGTGTGACAATTTCTTTATAATGATTTGTGATAAAAGCGGGTAAAACCTAATGTCAAAATCTCCTTGAAGGTCACGGAGATGTCGATTTATTGCTGATCAGCTGATTTCCAGGACAGACAGACATTATTTCGGCTCTTTTCTCTTCGAAATTCTTGTAATTTGCTCAATACAAATAAATATTTAAATTGACTCTGAGTTTTCTGTTGGCATTATTTCAGCAATATTATGCACTAATGGGTTTTATCGAAAAAATCATAAGAAATTTAATGCTTTGGGACAAGGGGTACATACACAGCACAGTGGTGGCGGCCATCTTGTACCCACCTCCCACACATCACATCATTAGTGTTATATTTAAAAATTTAACAACCTAACGCTAGAATATATGGTTATTTTATTAATTTTTAGGCATTTTAAAAATCATAAAGTTAGTGTACGGTAGTCTAAAACCCAGGTACATTGGAAATAATTTAATTTTCCTGGCTAAAAAAAATACGTGTACACTATGGATTAGTCTTATCATAATTCCGAGAAAATTGTAACGGATTTATGGAAAAAAATAGGAAATTTTTATGCTTGAACAATGATAACAAAGCACACTCATATACAGTGAGCATAGCTTGCACTCACTCACACTTGGCGGCCATGCATATCTTGTACTCACTGACACTTGGCGGCCATGTTGTACCCACCTCCCACAGCTTGCACTCACTCACTCACTCACTGACACTGGCGGCCATGTTGTCCCACCTCCCACATCTTACACTCACTGACACTTGGCGGACATGTTGTACCCACCTCCCACAGCCCACTAAAAGTATAAATACGTGTATATTGTGACATTTATTCACCCATACAATCATGAATTCAACAAGACGTGCGCTGTTTACACATCACCCCGCTAGGGACCCGAGAAATGCCGCTACAGAACACAGAGAGCTGGTTAGCGTTCAGGAAAATGATGGAATGATGGTAACCACCAGTTTTCAAAGGGAATTGGAAGACGAAACAACCATCTTAACACACAGTACAGAAGAATTAGAACAACTCCGGCGAACTGTCGAAGAAAATGCACAATTGGAAAGACTAAGGGATGCACATGACGAAGAAATAAGCACGATGGAGACCATACAAGAACCCGATGATGACACAACTGATGAGGAACAACAAGATGAACTGCCATGGTTAAATAGTAGACGTGGGCCAACGACAACGCCTGGTGAAATTCCAATGATTTCAACTACCGCCGAAACTCCGCCACAACAATGCTCTGGGTGTGAAGCCCAGGTAACTCGCCTGAACAACTTGATTAATGGACTGAAAGAAGACCTGATTAAAATGGACGAGGAGATTCACAGACAATACGAACAACTGGATAAAGAGCAGAAAATATCACGCTGTAGCATATGTACAGATGACGAAAGCGAGTTTGCTGTTTTGCCATGCGGTCATTTATGCCTATGTGCGGGTTGTTGGGTGACACTGACGTGTGTAGGAGACATGTGCCATTGCACTGAGGCCGGCGAGAACCATCTCAAAATAAAATGTCCAATTTGCCGGAAACATGTAGGAGGGATAAAGAAAATCTACCGTGCATAAGTGTGGTCGTGTAACACTAACGGCCCTTTTCAGGGCCAACCATCTTCCCCGGAAGAGGAAACTTCTAAAAAGCACAAAAATTAACATCAGACCCCATCATTGTTATCCCCAAAGAAAAAAAAATTCAATTTTTTCAATTTTTTAACAATTAAATATTGAAAAAACGGAAAAAGGGGAATTGGAAGGGGGGGACAAGGGGGAGGGAAGGTTGATGGCATGGCCAAAATTTTTTTTTTTATTTTAAAAACAAGGAAAAAAAGATTAAAATGGAACCCAAAAAAAACTTTTTCATTTTCTATGTTTTTTAACAATTAAATATTGAAAACAAGGCAGGGAAAAAGGGGGCGGGGTCGGGAGGAGGGAAGGTTGATGGAATAGCCAATCTAGGGAAGCCCCTAATGGGCCAATGGGGACGAGTGAGGTATCAAATTGAAGCTTAGGTGAAGGGGCATCTGATGCACTGGGTATGGGATTGAACTATCACCCTTCTGCGCATGCGCGGCAGTGAAGGGGTATAAAAATAGCCTTTTTGGAGCTGGGGATAGCCAAAAAATTTTTTTCTGCTAGATATTCATTGGTACGTGATACTTTTGATAAGGTTATAATGGGGCGATATAGAAGAGAAATCTCAGCTAGATATTCATAGTGACGTGATACTTTTTGTGATACTTTTGATAAGGTTGAAGGGCTATCTAATGGACTGGGTAATGGGCTCCAGGCTGGTGAGCAACTGCTACGGTGTAAAAGTATTATTACAAGCGGCTAGGCAGGTAGGAGGGCTGGCTGGCTGGCTGGCTGATCAAGTCAGGTCAGGTAAGTCAGATTGAATACACCCTTTCCCTAAAAATCGACTCCTTTTATACATTTTACTACTCGCGGCCATCTTGTACCCACCTCCCACATCTCACTGACACTGGCGGCCATCTTGTACCCACCTCCCACCAAATCACACTCGCGGCCATCTTGTACCCACCTCCCACATCTCACTCACACTGGCGGCCATCTTGTACCCACCTCCCACATCTTCCACTCACTGGCGGCCATCTTGTACCCACCTCCCACATGTCACTCACACTGACGGCCATCTTGTACCCACCTCCCACATCTCACTCACACTCGCGGCCATCTTGTACCCACCTCCCACATCATGACACTCACTGGCGGCCATCTTGTACCCACCTCCCACATCTTGCACTCACTGGCGGCCATCTTGTACCCACCTCCCACATGTCACTCACACTGGCGGCCATCTTGTACCCACCTCCCACATCTCACTCACACTCGCGGCCATCTTGTACCCACCTCCCACATCATGACACTCGCGGCCATCTTGTACCCACCTCCCACATCTTGCACTCACTCACACTCGCGGCCATCTTGTACCCACCTCCCACACATGACACTCGCGGCCATCTTGTACCCACCTCCCACACATCACGCATGCGCACAAACACACTTATGACGTCACACAAGGTTCTGCGCATGCGCAGTGAGGCGCTATTACGCCAATTTAGCCTTTGTATACTACTAAGCCCATAGAGAAAGTGGTATCATATTTAATTTTCCATCTCTCAACTTCCGCCGTACCTCAGTTGTACAACTTGTACTGAAGTCTGTCCATTTTAATTAGTCGTCTACTTTGGAGCTTGTCAAAAATCAATAGTTAATCCTGCAACAATTTTCTTTTTTGCAGAGTGTAGAACAAATTGAACTTTACAACATGATATCCGTGATATCGATAATATATTACGCTTGAAATAACTTTTTAATTCACTCCATATAAAACTCCAGTACAGTTGTTTATGTACTGGGCCTCAATTACACAGGGAGACGTCATAATGTATTCATGCTCAATGGTTCAAAGGTCATTAATACAGTAATAACAGGCGGTCCCTAGGTTTCCATGCCCAGTGGGGAAATTGCCGAATGATAAACCGCACACACCTGTTGACCTTTGTGCTAGACAACACGAATACATTATGACGTCTCGCTATGTAATTGAGTCCCGATACATGAAACCACTGTACTGGAGTTTTATATGGAGAGAATTAAAAAGTTATTTCAAACGTGATATATTATCGATATCACGGGAAATGGCAGTCGTTTTGTAGAGTTCTGTTTGTTTTACACAATGCAAAAAAGAAAATTTATGCAGAGTTAACTGCTGATTATTGACAAGCTCCAAAGTAGACGACTAATTAAAATAGACAAACTATAGTACATCTTAACGAACGAGGACCGTTGAAAACGCCCAACACGATTATCAGTATGAATAAAAGCTTGTTAATATGTTGATGCCGTTCGTTCTTCGTAAAATATGATTACCTGACAAGGAAGATATACAGTTTTTGTATTACTATGTATTACAAAATCAGTAAAGGTTTAGCAAGCTACTTAATGAATCGATTGGTTGTACGTACTTGGACAGGGACTTTCACCGTACAAGGTTTGAGTTTACTCTTTCATGTTTGAAGTTTACCTTTAACATGTTAACTGTAACATTTACTTATGATATAAACATTTTGTCAGATTTATCGGTGCAATTCGATTTCTTTTCTAACTAATTTGGTCACCGCTTCTAACCAATGCCTTAACAGTTCATTGTTAGTGAATTTCAGTGATAGCTTATAGAAATTAAGGAATACATTCTAACCTGAATTTCAGTGAAGTTAAATAAAACATGTCTGAACTTTCAGGCCAATAAATAATATCTGAACCATTCAGGCATCCACCCTGAAATTTCATCACTACTGACAAATTGCCTGAAATTCAGGCAATGAATAATGCCTGAACAGCCCAGAGTGTCCCTGAATTTGAAAAATCTTTCCTGAATGTCAGGCTATTTTCTTTGGAAATAATGCCTGAACAGTTTGGGGATTTCCCTGAAACCCCGTCCTGAAATTTTGGTTCATATTTTGGTCTTATTTGTTCAGGGAAAACCAGCCCCTGGACCAGCTCAGGAAAAATTCCTGATATTAAATTATAGTCATATGGCATGTATAATTCAGGAAGAATCAACTGAAATTCAGGAATATTCGCTCGAATGATTTTAAGAGTGTAGATTAATGCGGTCTGGTTTTACCTCGATAGCCTGGTCATTCGCATACTTCGTGTCACAAACTGGACAAACCGTGTGCATAGCCTACAACCTATCCTATCGAATAAAACAGATACAGCTCAACTATTATTGTATTGTAGTCATATGGCCTGTATAATTCAGGAAGAATCAACTGAAATTCAGGAATATTCGCTCGAATGATTTTAAGAGTGTAGATTAATGCGGTCTGGTTTTACCTCGATAGCCTGGTCATTCGCATACTTCGTGTCACAAACTGAACAAACCGTGTTCATAGCCTACAGCCTATCCTATCGAATAAAACAGATACAGCTCAACTATTATTGTACTGTACTCTCTAGTCGTCGGTTTGACAAACAGACTATCAGACCATGCAATATGTGCAGAATGGATTTCATTTTAGGAGTTCGCGGCGATTTTCTCTTGGTCAGCCCGGCTTGATTGACCTAGATCACCATTTTCCTTGTGTAGATAGAGGGCGCTGTATTGAATAAAACATTGTCATACGGGGCTTTTGGATCTTCGAAGGCACTGTTTTAATATATAGCGCGAGCTCTTTGTAAAACTGTTTACAATTGTAATTATTTTTTTCTTTGCTTGTTCGAATTAATCTTTTCTGGCGCTCCCAGGGTGGGAGTTTTGCTTTGTTTTGTTGTCTTGGTCAATCCGGCTGGTCAACCTGTAACCATCTCGGTCATCTATACGCGGTAAGACCTACTTATGGATGGCGAAGTGTGCGCAAACGTCCGGCTGGTTTGACCTTGACGTAGATCGCCATTTTCCTCGTGTAGATAGATGGCGCTGTATTGATTATAACATTGGCATACGGGGCTTTTATGTCTTCGAAAGTTAATATATTGCGTAGGCTCACATGTATTCCTATCTACCGTCAATGCTGCAGTCGACGGACCAACACCCTAGATCTCGTGAGACAGTTTCTCATTGATAACAATAGTGTCCTTTTGGGTAAAATAAATTGCTGTGTCATCAGCGTACATGTTTAACTTGCAGTGGTCAATTGCTTCAGGTAGGTCATTGATATAGATTAAAAATAAAAGAGGACCGACTATAGAACCCTGAGGGACTTCGGTCAACAGTAAAGGATCTGACTTGACTCCATCCATAGTTTTCTCTCTGTCAGATATGACGTGAACCAATTCACAGCACCGTGAGATATACCATACAATTTAAGTTTGCTAAGAGGTATATCGTGATCAACTGTATCGAATGCTTCTTAAGATCGAGGAAAATAATATCAGTTACCTTACCATTATTCATACCTTGTAACCAGTCGTCAGTAACATTTAGTAGCGTAGCACGAGTTGAGTGTTTTGGTCTGAAACCCCATTGGCACTTATTTAACAATTTGTTATCATTTAAGTAATTATAAATCTGAATATGTACAGATCTCTCTAGAAGTTTACCTATTATTGATAGTACAGAAATAGGTCTATAGTTGTCCGGATCGACAGTGTCACCAAATTTATGTACAGCAGATACCCGTGCGAACTTCCACTCATCAAGTACAACACCGGTCGTGATAGACATGTTAAACAGATAACACAGACTATCTGTGATCACAGGTACAGCGTCTTTCAGTAATCTAGGGTGTATACCATCAATACTGGTGGCCCTGTCTACTTTAAATTGTGAAACGCCATCTTCAACAAATTTTCTGCTAACAGTTTGGAATTCAAAGCTGGCTAATCTCTTAGCATTCAATTTTCTCACGAAATTTAAAGGATTCCATGTGCCTGATGTCGGAATAGAGGCCGCCAGCTTTGAGCCAATGTTAGCAAAATGTGTATTCAATATATTAGCAATTTCGGAAACAGAACTGCCATCAAACGGGGATAATTTGGGGCCAGACTTGATTTTTTGTGGCAGTAAAGATTTTAACTGTCATTCTTGTTATCTTCTTGTCATCTTGTCATTCAGACTGTTTCTCAATTAGTTGTATTTTACCCAGTGGTCGGTTGTGTTAGTGGCCTTCTTATGGGGATAATTCCTGGCCGCCATTAAAATTCTGATCTCGTCCTCCAGCCAAGTGCAGGGTCGATCTCTCACACGGATCTTTTTTCACCGGGGCATGTTCATTGCCAGAGAAACAAACAAGGATTTCCAGTAGTACCAAGCGTCATTTACATTGTCAAATATTTCCATGGTTTACCATGGAATCGCTTGCAAAAACTGGAAGAAGGAATGTGTGAATGTCTGGCATCAAAACCACTCTTCCCTCCACAGTTATGTTTGGAGAATTCAGACATCCTGTTTGGTATATAGGTCAGGTTAAAGCCTGTTACACCTGAGGAGATGAAAATCACATGTTTTGGGATTGCCCATTTAAGGAGAAATGCCTGAGTTGTGGTCAGCCGGGACACACACAAAAAATGTAAAATTGGAATGGGAATGTAAAACTCGTGAAAACACAGAATGTTCCACTGACAGAAATAACCTGCTTCACTGCTTCACATTATGTAACTGGTATTGAATCCAAAAAAGAGAAGCGATATCCCGTTACGAAAAAGTCCACCGTTGCGAAGAGCTCCGTCACAATGAACGTACAGGAAGTAGAGCAGCCTGAAAGCTTTGGAGATAGCATTTGGTCAATTGTAGCACCGGATGGAAAGACCTCCAAGAGGCACAGGAAAATGAAAAACAGCATAGAGGAAGCACGAAATGCACCCAACAGCTCAAACAGATTTCCAGCTCTCTCTGATGAGGATGATGATAATTCAATCGATATTCCTGGTCGTCCCCGCTAAGAAGAATAAGGTGAATGGAAGTTCGGAAAGTTTGTCACGTGATCAGGAGTCTGAAGAAAATGAGTCTGCTAAGATTGTAGATTCAAAATCAGTCCAAACTGGTGGTTGTCTGTCCGGGGTGAAGAACGACAGCGTTGTCAACGACAGTCAAATGCCCAACAATGATGTTGCTACACTCGATGTGGACGGCAGTGGTAGTGAACATTCTGGTTCAACTGTGCATTCAGATGCTGTTGTAGAAACTGGGCTCACCACAGATGATGCTAGAAATGAACTACCCTTAGTAGATGAGAAAGGAGGTGAAGATGAAGATATCATATCTACAGCTGTGCATCCTGGGGGTAATTCGAACTTCACCCTAGATACTAATGTGGCTGCTGAGCTCACCAGAGATGATGCTAGAAATGAACTACCCTCGGTAGATGAAGAAGGTGAAGAAGATTTTGGTTTTATTTCTGAAGCAGGTGCACCTGTGAACTTCGCTGCTGGTGATGATATGTCTGAGGAGTTCTTCAGTGCTGAGGATAGCAATGAGATACTCATGGAAGATGAAAAACAAGGCGAAGGGAAAGTTGATAACTCATTTTTCTTATTGATTTAAAGACGGATTTACAAGCTGTAGCAGTATGTCTTACTTTGAATTCTGTATTCACATTATGCACGGTGTAAATACCTTCATCTGGAGGTCTGTGTCTTAGTGAACTTCAGAATCTTTACGGTCAGCCCCCTAAACCTTGTTTATTGATGGGTGATTTTAACGGCCGTAGTAACTTTGTGGATAATGATGAGAATTGTAAAAAGAAAATTCTTGAAGATTTTATATCAAATAATTCTTTCATCGGCTCATGGAACCTATTCAGCATTAGATATCTCACTTTTCAGGGTCTGTTCATGATGACCTTTGTGGAAGTGATGACTTTCCCACTCTTTTGATAGCTGTTCATTCGGCTGATGACCCCCTTTAACAAGATATAATTTCAAGAAAGCAAATGGCTAGAATTTGAAAACATTTGTTCACAAAGACTACAACAAGAAAAAATCTCTTTCGCTGATGTTCCATATCCTACATGTATATAGTTATTCTCAGATATGCTGATTAAAATTGCTAACCAAATCATACCCACATCTTCAGGAGTTGCACATACATTGTGTATTAAAAAAAAACAGGGTTTAATGATGACCACAGAGAAGCATGGAAATGTAGGAAGAAAGCTGAAAGGTGTTTTCCTCGACATCCAAATTCTGAAAATTAAAAAGTTCTCAGAGTTACTAGAGCTAAAACTCGTAGAACCATGAAACAGAACAAACGTCATTCTTGGAAAAATTATTTTTTCTAAGATAAATACACACACTCCTATAACAAAAGTTTGGAATATTATCCAAAGAATGAAAGGTAAAAGCTTCAAGTCTAGTGTTCATCATCTCAATGATGGAAAACTGGTGTTAAATGGAGTAGAGATTGCAAATAAGCTAGGCGAAACAATTGCCAAAAACTCTTCGTCAGATAATTATGTACCAAAATTTCAAGGTATCAACAAAAGAGAAGAGAAAAATGAAATTAAATTCCCCTTCGGTAACCGTGAAAGCTTTAACGGTATGTTTACAATTGAGGAACTTCATGCTTCTCTCACGAAAGCTAACGATTCTGCTGCAGGACCTGATAATATTCATTATCAACTTTTGAAACATCTAACCGAATCTTCTGTAGAGATTCTATTACGAATACTCAACAGACTTTGGATGAGAGAAGACTTTCCACCGTCATGGCATAATACCATCGTTACACCAGTATCGTACCAAAGCCTGGCCTTAACCATACAGACCCTGGAAATTATCGTCCGATTTCACTGACTAGCTGTGTTTGTAAAAGAATGGAACGCATGATAAATGATCGCCTTGTTTGATACATAGATTCCTATGTTAAGAATGCTTTCGCCAAGAATGAACATGTTGTTTGCATCTTCTTTGATTTAAAAAAGCTTATGATACTATTAGATTAAAGGGCCTTTTATCCATTTTCATTTCCAACTTTTTGAATGATAGACAATTCCAAGTTTGATCATTTCGACCAAGATCAGGCTGTCCCACAGGATAGTATTTTGTCTACTACTCTGTTTAGTATCAAGACCAACAGCTTAGCGGCAGTTTTGAATAAATCAAC
>JAVTVY010030949.1:0-12965 GCA_036873755.1 Hanleya hanleyi | reverse complement strand
ACGAGCGATAACTTTCGAACAATTTGTCAGATTTCTTCGAAATTTGGTAAATGCATTCCCTGCGACAAAACACCGTTGGTGATGCGTTTCAGCAAAATCCACCCGGAGGTGGCGCCACTAGAGTTCATTCCATTATTCCATGCTGCAAGTGATAACTTAGAAACATTTGGTCGAATTTCTTTGAAATATCCTACATATGTACCTTTCTGGGTAACATGAGAAACGCTGCGGCTCATCGGATTCTTCTCAAATTTGGCATGCATTTACCATGCCAGGAGCTGTTGCTTGGGATTGCCTTTCGCTCACTTGCACTCACAGGTGGCGCCACCTGGTGGCAACATCACAAATTCGTTTTCGGGTAATAACTTGAGAACTGACCATCGGATTCTTCTCAAATTTTGTATGAATGTACCGTGACACAAGATGTCGCTTGATAATGCATTTCACTGACTTGCGCCTAGAGGTGGCGTCACCTGGTGTCAAAATCTAAATTTGGTTTCTGGGCAATAACTTGAGGACCCTCATCGGATTCTTCTCAAATTTGGTATGCAGATGTCCCCACGATACCATGTTCCTTGGGATTGTATTTTTCCCCGCTTCTGCCTACAGGTGGCGTCTCCTGGTGGAAAAATTTGTTTCCGGGCAATAATTTGGCAACTGCTCATCAGATTATTCTCAAATTTTGTATTCATATGTGACCTGCCCCAAATAACATGAACACCGGTGGGCATCTAGTACCGGCAATAACTTGAGGACCCCTCTTCAGAGTCTCAAAGTTCATATGCCGATACCATGACATGAGATGTCATTTGGGATTGTGTTTTGCCTGCTTGCACCTACAGGTGGTGACTCTTTGTGGCAAAGTCTAAATTTGGTTTCTGGGCAATAGGTTGAGGATGCCTTCATATTCTTGTCAAATTTAGTTTGCAGATAATGTGCCATGAGTTGTCTCTTGGGGTTGCATTTCGGTTACATAATTTTCATGCTATATGGTAAAGAAAATATATTACAGTAGCAATCAACATTCAGTCAGCCATTCGGAGTTGATCTCAAAACCTGGGAAGGTGGAAAGACCCCTCTGCTTCTTACGCCTGTGAAGTAGCTGTTGCCATCCTCATGAATATCTTCTGAAACGACAGCGCTTATAAATATTGCTGCCATTTTGGCGGGGGACCTAGCATCCTCTGGCTGCTTGTCATAATAAAGCAGGGTAAGCACACCGAAGAATGACAAGCAATTCATTGTGACTCAATATTTCGGTTTATTCCTTCAAACCATCGTCAGGAGTAATTTTACAGAGAAACCTAACGGTATATATACAAGTAAGATGTTAAATAATTGTGATGAATAAACATTTATGGTTGTAAAAATGCCATCAATGTTGATTATGTGCAATATAAACAGTTGTTGTGGCATTACATAAAAACGATACATGATATAAGAGATTAACAGTATGTTGGATTAAACAGTAAGCGGTGACAGCAATAAACACTATGAGCATCTTGACGCACGTGAATTAAGCGGAATTAGACACAATCTACTAAAGGTATCCCCATAGATCTTGCAAGCTATGCTCGTATTTTGCTATCAGCATGCGATATGTAACGCCAAATTAGAGAAACTTTGAGTGGAAGCGCTTCATGATATAGCCCTGTTTCACAAGTTTCTCCAGTAATGTTTTGTGACGTTGATTAAAATCGTCACATTTCACATAGGACCTAGCAAATGCCAAAAGGCGTGATATGTATACGCCATATGTAGGTCCTATTGGAATATTATTGTCCAGAAAGGTAGCTATTTATAGGCAATACAATTCTTTTGACATTGAAATCTAACCTTGTTGGGCGCTGAATACTCGTTAAACCGCGTCAGGTTTTTTTTGTAAAGCTGACGTTTTTAATCCTTGTGTAAATTTCTTGACACGAGACCTCGTAATACGAAAATATAGATTTTTCCTTCGTTTGTTTCCACTTTGTTCACATTGTGAATATAAAGTCAAATGAAAACATGGCAATGATCAAATCTATTTGGAAAATTATTCAATGATATTAATTGTACAATATTTTGAACAACCTGCTTAACTCTTCTTATTTTATTTATCACGTCTTTCACCGTTGTTTAATTAGTAGCTCTAAGTCACTGATGTCGTTGATCTGATAATAAGTTTCCTAAATTTCACAGGGAAGATTTCCCTTAGGAGTCTACAACTACAATATACAAAGGAATGTATAGCTTGGAACAAATGTGTAAAAAACCGCGGTCTAACTTTATGAACGTATGAGCAAAGTTATGTTCATTTGTTTCTATATATTACGTTATATTGATAGATTGACATATGGCTGAGTAATATATAATATATTTCTTAACAAAAATATCTTAAATCTCCGAAACCCCATATGCTTCAAATTTAAAGGAAAATCCAAATGGAAAACTAAAACTTTTGGGGGAGAGATACATTGTTGCCATATTTTTTTCTCAAACTTTTTTTTTTCTGAAATTTATTTTATGAAAATATTTCTAATGACTGCTGAGATATTGTACTTCAAAGCATTTTGGGTCTGGCACAATTTTGGTATACAAATGAGCTTTGCTGATGTGACGCAGTGAACTAGATATAATTAGGTAGACAAATAATGGTATATTTTCTTTTCTAAGATAAATAGGATCCTGATTATTTTGATTTCATTATCGCTGTGTTTACAGGTTATTGGAAACCATATTTATCATTATGTTACAAAATAGTTTCAGAAATATCGTTCGATAGCAACCGGTAACCATGTGCTTTATCTCATGAACTTGAATGGTAAAGTGATTTTTAATGAATATGAATAGCACAGACCGTTGAAAAAAAGAAAGAAATAAATAAAGCCCCGGGTAACTGGTTGCTATGATAACCACATTTAAAGAAATAATTGGATTTTTTCCAATAACAAAGTTATATAGTTCGCATAATGCTATATGTAATCCAATTATAAATTTGAAAGAGATTTAGACTTCTAGCTCTGCGAAAATACCAGCATTAATTTAGCCTATTAGCCTACTTGATGACATCACACAATCTCATTCGCACAAATTCCCCGAATATCAGAGTCATAATTCAAAGGCAATATTTCAGCAATCCTTTACAGTATTTACATGCGGTAAACGGCATCTAACGGACTACTTTCTTATCCTAAAAGTGACACTAGACCGTTTGGGTTCCCCTTTAATACTATTCAGATACGTCAGCACTATGTACATGTATAATGTTCAAAATATACAGTTAAATTGAACTTCCAAGTGGGTTTAAACGTTTGTACACAGCCATGTGGAGATACCGAGAATTAGGTACTGAAAAGTTGCACAAGGTATACTTCTAACACTATAAAACGCTAACTAGGAGGGTTTTGTTGAACGGTGACGTCATACGTTGAAGACAGTGGAGGTCGACAAAACATATGGATACAGCATTTCAACCAAGATCAAAGAGATTCAAAGAGATTCGTTCAGAAAAACTGGTACTGGTGCTAGTTTTGAGGAGTTGAAGGCAAATCGGATACTGGTTGACAATTTCCCCAACCTGGTTGACATTATTTACATCAATGGCATATGAATTTTGTAAATATCTATGTTGCAATGCTGTACTCGTATCATTAAATATCGAATTTTCAAACAAAACCTCGCTTGGACGTGTACATTTCTTCCCTTAAAGTCCCATGCGTTACTTCATCCGTTGATCATCTTCCAGCGACAAGCTGCAGCTATCATACCGCCGACGTGTGCTTATTTAGGTAAAGTTGGGTCGTATTTGTCTGGCCAAGCAACAACCGATTACACTTGTGATGGAAACCTAATATTGTTTCATTAATAACCAGAGCTATATCGCCTTTAATGACGTCACAGGCCAACCCGGGCTTGGAAAATTTTGCCACAAAACTCCTACTTTCACAGCTATTTTTGTGTTAAAATAAAACAATATTGTGCCATGAACATCATTCTCTACATCATCCAACGAGGTTTTACAAACTTTGTCACCCCGCTTGCCATCCCCTTCAAGCGAGGAAGAATATACGGATACTTTTTCTAGAGTTAATGAGGTAAAACACTATACGAGATCATTGATCTTGCCGACCTTACGGTGGGAGATGGTGATCCCGGACCAGGATGTCAATTTATTGTTTCTAGGACACTTCAAATGGACACACCAATTGTGGTAAATGAGCCATATCTCTACATCCACTGTTTATTTCTTGTCTCTGGAAATAATGGGTGACGATAAAAGGACTGCCAGTCAGCTGAAAAGCACATCGTTCATATTCACTCTGCTCATTGTATTTGCACCACATTTCCAAGCCCATTGATATATGTGGTTCCCCGTATCCCTCATGCAACTGGTGAAACGCACAAGCCACATCGAACTCCAGGCAAATATTGCGGCTACCATCAGCTTCTATAGGAGCGATTTGAGATCCACCACCTTCAGTTGTAAGAATATTCGCAAACACAGACAGAGGGATTCTCGAACTTTGGAGAGTAACATGAGCATAAAGAGTTCCATTTCCGACCACAAGCTTGCTGTTCCTTTGGAGATCGATTCTGTGACGATTGGGGATATCTGTGAAATATAATGACAAATGAGGTAAATTCCATCAAAATATGAACTTTCGAACTTGATTGTAGATAGTTGCTGAACATGATATTTGCTAATGTCTGGAATTTTTTTGTCAGGGTTGAGTGCACACATCCTGCTGGATAGATTAGGTGTATAGCACCGCATTTTGTCGGACACGAATTATCTGTAGTCGAAGAAGCATGTCGATGAACGCTCAGAATGGAACACTGTTTTCCATGTATGCACACTATATTGAAACCATGAATATTAGGACAGAATAATGGAACGCTGAAAAGAATCTTGAAAACGGGGATATGTCGAGTTTTGTGCAGAAATGAAACAAATAATGTAACGAATCCAAAGGGAAGCAACTTTGAAAAATGAACATTACTCAGGAATTGCCCTTCTGTTATGGAGTTATGTCTTCTACCAAATCACTTCTACCAATGCACAACATTGATGATTTATTACAGTTCTATACACATTCATGCAAAATGTTTTCTACTGTGTGTTTTATAAACCAGACCTAACAGACCTAATGCATCCTTTTCAAGAAATCGGGACGTTGTCCGTCTTGTTAAAAGACCAACTCGATTCGCAGGTCCGAGATACATGAGTTTGGAGACATTTCTGCGCACTTGAGTTTTCAAAAAGAAGTTAACGATGCGTCACCATGGCATTCGTGGAAATTTATTTAGTCTAGCAACGTCACGAGGAACTTTCCAATGCGAGGTTTCTCTCAGGGTAAGCCTGCGCTAGTTGAGGGATTGGCTTTCGTTTCTCGCTCAGCGTTCACGAAAACAAACCAAACTGCATTTGCGTACACTTCGCCATCCATAAGATGGCTTGCGAATCGTGTGTCTCCATTATCGCGGAGCGATATCCGGTACTTTACCGGATTCTGTTCGGCCTTCATCCGGCCGAGAACAGACTCGAGAAATCTGATGAATTACACGTTTTCATACCACTTAGGAAACAGATATTGCCTGGGCTTACAAAATATATAGGTATGAATAACTTTCGTATCTTCGAAGAGGTGTGATAGATCTGTAATTTTGAACAAGTAGGACATCACATGACTCGAAAATGACGGGTTACGTTGGGGTTACGGCGGTAGACTTAAGCTCACTGGCTGACGAAGTCACGTGGTATTGTTTTCTGGAAATTCCCGCTCGCAGTTGCCGAAAGTAGTCTGAAAATGGATACACACGATCCCAGGGTCAGTCTTACCGCGTATAGATGACCCAGATGGTACAGGTTGACCAAACTGCACACGTTGCCGGATGCAGTAAAAATTTACTCGGCGAAATTTAGGCCCGCATTATGATGATTTCTATAATTCGAACGAATTTGAAGAAAATGCGACTGACCTATTCTTCAAATTATGTCGGAGAGTAGAAAAACTGTTGACTTGATTTTACTACAACCGATTTTGCTTGTTGACGTCACGCGACTGCAAATCAGCGGGAATTAGAAAGGCGATGCTCCCTACCGGGGCAGCAGATGTATGTTGTTCTATAGGCATTCATGTCGTCGTTAGGTTGCCTACGGTCTGTAACGACCTCTCGTGATACAGTTTCCCAGAGCAATATAAATATAATGCGAGATGTGTGAATATTTGATCAACTGAAAATTTAGATGAATTTGTTCCTTAGTGTTTTCCAGGTAATCGAACTATTTTCAGCGCGCCCATACTAGCGCGCTAACTTTTGGTTCAGACCGTCTGAAGCCTCTCATATTTTGTGATACTGTACGCGCAATTGCCGCTTGAATAGTAAAATATCTCGGAATATACATAGGAAAAAATATGTTAGATACGCTCATGATGACGCGGGGTCGGTAACATTGTGACGTCGTGTGTTATGGCGTTTAAAAGTAACGTTTTGGAACCACACATCAGTGTTCAATGCGAGGTAACAGTGTAGATGTATATGAAATGCGAATACCTTGGACGTTAGTACCCTGATCTACCTCACTATGTTGTCTGAGGCAAGCAGGCAAAAAAGTCAACAAGTAATGATTCAGTCTTATTACTGCTACATTTTATGCAACATATACGCATAAATTGATATTAATTCGATGTCGCTGCTCCTCAGATATCGACTTTATAAATACCTACCTGACAATACCGTCTACACACTGGTAACCGTAATACAGTACCCATGTAGAGAAACTTGGTCCCCTAGATACGAGTGTCCTCTTGCTATAATTTAAACCAGCCCGGACACTGACATCTGGACAGGGTTACTTGGATATCAGAGTCCCCCCTAGATAAAGCATAGGAGACCGAACACTGAAACAGACCGGTATCTGGGGACCGTCGTTTCTTTCACACCGGTACCAGGAGACGTGGGGAATGACACGGATACAGGTAAGAGAACGGCAGTCGAACCCTTGTGTATTGTAACCCTTTTTATCATCTACACGTGTTAGACTGACTTTGGGAGTAACCACGTCCATTTTGAATATACTTTCGAAGCTATGTCTGAGTCATCCTATCTGAGAATCCCTATAAATACACATCACGTGGATTGAGTCAACCCATCCCATGAAAACTATCGTCACCAACCGCCAAGCAATGTCTTAATTGTTCAAAATTACCGTTCCAAATTATCTCTTAAATGTCTTAGTTATTCCTATTAGCATTTCTTCAAAGCCAGTAAGTGGATGTTCCAACGATTGTATCGGGAGTCGTGGGCCAAAATATAGCAGTCGATCGTGACCTTGCTTATCGACCGTAAAACAAACTTACCATCAGTTTGTCCTGTGTGTTGAAGTATAGTTGAAGAACAGTAACCGTGTGCTCCTCTGTTAAACTCGTGATATATTCTCCAACTCGTGTTCATTTGTTTCACCCCAGGTGTACAGCTTCCAATGCCATTCGAGTACAAAGGTATTGGTGCTGAGGTAACGTTTGTAGATGCCACGATATGTCTTAGATGGCGCATCCCTAAAAGTAATATAAACATCTGTTTCATTTTTCTGAGAGTATAAAGTAGAACAGTAGGCGTATTATTACAATGAACATATCACCCCATTCGGCTCATCCTACCGTCCACATTGATGCAATCTGACTGCTTGTATTCATGAAGTATGATCATTCATTTACTCGTCACTGCAGCCTATTGGCGTCCTCAAATCACTTACATCATAGACTTTTTTTCAAAATATGTATCCTGGATAGTCACGCCTCGTACAGATGACAGCGGTGCTCTAAGAACACGCCACAAATAAAACCACAACGCCACATTTACAATGCGCGCAAACAGTTTTCTTGTTCTGAAAATTCAACATAGTGCTTGTGTTCCAACATGGCCAACGACTGCCCATGTTATTGCTTGTTTCTGACACAAAGAGTGGTAAACATTTGACCTACTGAAGTAATGGAAGTATCACTTTGTAGATTTTTGAGCATGCGGAAGGTAATTCTGGTTTCAGGGCATCCCTCCAATATTTAACAATGTTATGTATTGCCAGGGTCATTGTTGATCTCCAACATTTAAACGACGAACAATCATTGCCTCGGTCATGTTTCAACGATACATTCCTACCAGATCTTTACGTTCATCGTCTCAGTTGTTATTACATGTTCGAAGAAGTCGAATTGAAATATATATGAGAGCTTTCGTTGTAAGTGGAGCCTCAGAATTTCATGATCTACCTAAGCACCAAGGAGTGAAATACCGCAGAAGCTTTTAAAAGCTCTTGTAAATGCTTTTTCTTCTCTGACTCGAAAATTGTTATTTTAACTCGGCCTCCATGAAAAGCGGTTTGGAGTCTACTGGAGTTTTTATATAAAGATTATCTATCTCTCTATCTATCTATCTATCTATCTATCATGAATGCGTGAGGAAGTGAAAGATCGTGAAATGTTCTTCAGTGACCTCTGATACTCGGTTAAGTTCATCTAATCCGGACTCGAAACTTCTCTGTGACTGTGTTTAAGTCACCAGATTCAATTCACCATTATAGCCTTCTCGTTGGCATATACTTTTCTTGTAGCAGGGTGATTGACATAAAAATCTTAAATTGATGTGATGAAAATATCTAAAAACGTCGACGACTAATGAAGATAAGTACTCCTCACGGAAAGATAAAACAACTAAGTACGAGCGCATCGATCGCATCATATGAAAAGATTCTATCGCCATTTCAATTTTTGCAATTGCGCAGCGTCTGTGCCGCTTTTCGTGAACTTTCTGTTTGTACCAAATCGGAAGTTTTTAACGTAGGAGAGATAGGCCGAGTGTTGGAAAACAGTTGATATTTTGTGCAACTGTACGTAAAATCATAAAAAAAATCTCATGGACTATCACCAGATGGGCTAAAGAACGGCTCCAGATATTTATTTACCCTAAACACAATTTAGTTCCACAGAAAAAGTACTTTTCCCGAGATATGACCCATTTTCAACCTGGCCAGAATGCGGCCGTTGATACAAATGACCTTTCGTGACCTCGCTGCGCAGATGCTGCGCAGTTGCAAAAATTGAAATGGCGATAGAGTCTATCAGAGCAGAAAGCTTTGAAATGATGGAATATTATATTGGGCTAATTTTTAGTCCATTTTCATAATTCTAGTGATTAACGATCATGCGTTAATTCAAAATGGCGATCATGTGGGGTTACAATAACGCTTTTTCAGGTTGTTCATATAATATACATTATTCTCAAATCATTGTGCAAATTTGTTAATATTAGTGGATCTCACATCAAAGTCTAACACCTTAGGCCTATTTTGAATCTGTTCGCATAATTTTCAGCTAAAAATATGATGGTTTAATTCAAAATAGCGAACATGAGGTATTCTGAAAATCACACTTTTTCATGTTGCTCGAGTAGTTCAATGCATTATTCTTAGCCCACTGAGCAAATTTATCAAACGCGAGGGATCTCTATGCATAGCCTAAAATCTCCCGCTCATTTTGAATCTATTTACATATCCCTAAGATCAAGATTTGATGGTCAAATTCAAAATGGCGGCCATCGGAAAATCAAACTTTTCATGTTGCTCGTTAGTTCATGCCATTATTCTTATCAAAACTGAGAGATCTCTGACAATAGTAGAATATCTTGAGCCCATTTTGAATCTATTTACATATCCAAATATTAAGACTTGATGGTCAAATTCAAAATGGCGGCCATATGGGGTCATCTGAAAATCGCACGTTTTCATGTTGCGCGTATAGTTCAATGCAATATTCTTAGTTCATTGTTCAAATGTATCAAAGCCGAGAGATCTACGAACATAGCCTGACATATGCCTAAGATCCAGATTTGATGATGAAATTCAAAATGGCGGTCATATGGGGCCATCTGAAAATCATACTTTTTCATGTTGCTCTTATAGTTCAAGGCATTCTTCTTAGCTCATTCTGCAAATTTATCAAAACCAATGGATCTTTAAGCAAAGCCTAACATCGTACATCCAGTTTGAATCTATTAATGTATCCCGAGGATCAAATTATGATGGTCAAATTCAAAATGGCAGCCGTGTGGGATCATCTGAAAATCCTGTTACTCGTATAGATCAAGGCTTTATCCTTGATTGATTGAGCAAATTTATAAAAAACGAAGGATCTTAAATCATAGCCAAATACCTTGTGACCATTCTGAATCTAATTGTTTGTCTTCAGATTAAAAACGATGGTTAAATTCAAAAGGGCGAGGAGTTATCTGGAAATTCGTGATTTTTTTTCATGTTACTCGTATAATGCATGGTATTATTTTTGGACAAGGTACAAACTTAGACAAGGTAAATTGACCAGAATAACACCATAGCTTATCACATTATGTACATTTATTCTGTTGGCATAATCCTGGAAATTGTTATCTTCAAAATGGCGACTATGTGGATTCATCTGGGACTCATATTTTCATTGCATAATTCAAGGTATTGTGTTTACATGGAGCTGAAAGTAGCAATTTCTCAAAGCCAAGCCTCTTCACGAAACAGATCGATCTGTCTATTTATGGGCGTAGTTTGGCTCTATTCCTATCATCATCATCGGCTAGAAAAGTAATTCAGGAATTCAAGATGGCAGACATATGGGGTCATCCGAAAGTCTTGCTCAATGTGGTAAATGTTATTCTTCAAATTCAAAGCGATTGTTTTTAGCTCGAAACAGACATTTGCTACACCTGAGATGTTTCACACTATAGTTGGTCATTTTAGATCAATTGACGGTTAAAACGCCCTTTTCTCTGTCTGCGCATGCACAGATGGACGGCATTTCCACTGCACACCAGTCCAGTCGGACTAACCGACTAACCCTAACCCTAACCCCTAGCCCTAACATCATGAGTGCTTCAGTATATCACCTCACACGGACCACGAGTGGTCCACCTAGACCCCAAAAACATCCGCGCGCAGTCAGAACTTTTCAGCGAAAGTCAACCCATGACCTCGAGATCCCTCCCGTCGTACTCTACAGCGTGAGACAGAAAAAAAATAAGATGCCACGCTTCATACCGTGAAGAAAACTGATCATGAGTGGGTTTCCATTGGGCCTATCAGACTGGACATAGAAGTGTATGTCGGGGATCCGCTCTCTATAGTACTTGAGTATTTCCAACCTTTCCTATTATGGACTGACTCGCGACCGATTGGATAAAGTGCCAGCCTTTGGTGCTCGCATTGCTGGTTCGACTCCCACCATGATCATGGAGATACCCCTCCTCTCGTTGCATGTATTACAAGCGTCTAGTCCGTCATTCATAATCCAGCCGTCGTCCATTAGAGAATATCCGCGTCCATAATCCAAAGACCTATTCCATTTTCCACATAACAGTATTAGCACCAAATTCAAAAAGACAATCATAGTATACATAAACATAGGCTTGTTTCCTGCAAGAGAGAAGCGGTCAACAGTTTTCAATGATGTCGGCAAGACATCATGATGTTCCAAAAATATCAAATCCGTATCGCTGATCAGTATTCTTAATCCATAATATTCGTTATAGAGTCGTCATTTAAAAAAAAAAAAAAATGTATCTCAGTCACGCTTTGATTGTGCCTGTTCATATGAGTACCATGAGGATCTTGAAGTACATGGGTTCATACGGCCCCTAGCCCCGGGTTAAGCGGAATTAGACACAAGTTACGAAACGTAGCGCCATAGATCTTGCACGCTACGTTCGTATTTTGCTATGCATGGTGTTTTCCTTTCTCTCGCTGCATATATGGCTAGAACATTGACGGGACAAGATAGGATTGACCTCTAAGGTCAGTTGCCCTCCAGGCATTCCCGGAGATGACCGAACATTCCCGACGATTCCCAGTGACTCAGGCGAAGCGACTGTCCCATTAACATTGACGTGACTGGGAAGCCAATTCACATTGGCTGGGGATTTATCAACCGGTACCGGAAGTGACCGCATCACCGCTGGAAGTGACTTTTCATCCGGACGAGACCTTTGACCCGGAAGTTCCACCTGACGTCGTCAGCCTCAACCTCAATGCGCTCGAATTTTACCTTTATATACTACTCCAGTATCTCGATATTCGTTTTCCAGGGGGAAAAGATAAATGCAGTTTATAGTAGTGTATTGGAAGCATTTTTATGCGTGTCCAAAGCCATGTTAAATGACACTAGAAACTTGACTTTGGAACTATGGGTTCTTCTCGTGTCTCCTGTAACATATATGTCGGTCATCTTGGATTTTGGAAAACTAGAAAAATTCGGGAGGGCTCCTAGGCTAAAATTGAATAATAGGCATAAAGGAAGCTATTTGGTGCTTTTATCCGCTCTGTAACGGTAATTTCGCTAAGTCACCTGACTATAAATCCATTTGAGCAAGCAAATAAAATCTCCTGACAGGCCCGTCTAAGTTACCTGATAATTCAGCCAGATCTTCACTCACTCGTCTTTGTTCACCTGCTTCTCTAATCGACATAAACTGCTGAAAACTGTCCTCTCGCACGCCTTCTTCATTCCTTCTCCATACCATGGAATCTGCAGATACTAGAACAACCAGTAACACGAGGCAGACTAGAACCGGAAGAAGATATCTATATACCGAAGTCACCATGTTTAGTATTAGATTGGCCTGGATATCAAAAAATTATATTTTCGTTTATATACACCTTGAGAAAAAGTATTGCGCACGTAAGTAGTGCTTCTTGGAATAAACGAAGTGGGAATCGTGTAGGCCTGCCTTCAGTATTCCTATTTCTGACATCTAGATCGAAATAATTATAGCGTTATTGTCGGGCGGATAGTAAGTATCGGTTTTTTTCCATTCCAAGAACTATAAATTCTTCGGCACATCTGTGGGAGGTTCTATAAACTCCAATTTCTTGTGAATGATATTTACATAAACAAGTAATTATGAGGTTTGATCTTCACAACATCCAGTTTTACGTCAGCTGATTT
>JAVTVY010030948.1:0-12101 GCA_036873755.1 Hanleya hanleyi | reverse complement strand
AGACGACGCGCCCCTCTGTTTACACATCATCCGACTCGAGACCCGAGAATTGCTCAGACAGAAGAACTCAGAGAAATCGTTGCCATGAAGAAGAAGAAGATGGAAGTCAATTGACGATCATCTCCAGTTTTCAACGAGTACTTGAAGATGAATCCACGTTAATCAACAGTACCGAAGCACTCGCACAACAATTGCAGGAAGAAGTAAGAACAGAAGAAAGTAGCCGGCTGCGAAGACTGAGTGAACAACAGGACCAAGACATACACAGAATGGAAGAAAACGACAGTGATGTGACGGAAAGTGGCGAACAAGACGAGCTGCCCTGGCTAAATTCTAATAGACCGCCCACAACAACCACGATGACACCGCCTGTCTACACTGAAAGTATAAGGACTGAACACCCTACAGCCGGACCTCCTACCATTGTCGAAACTCCCACAATTTCAGCGGTAGAAACACCACAACCCTGTCGCCACCAAGTCGAGATAATCCAACTCAATGAACAGATTATGGTCATGCAGAGAGGGCTGGATGGGATGGAAACAACCTTGAATGGAATGGAAGCGCAAATTACCATACTCAAGAAAGAACGCCGTGTGGAGGAGAAAAAAACACAATGCAGTATCTGTGCGGAGGAGGAAAGTTGGTATGCCGTGTTACCTTGTGCACATCTTTGCCTATGCAAGGATTGCTGGGTAACCCTGACGTGTCAAGGTGCGATGTGTCGATGCATTGATGCCGGCGAGTCCCATTTGAAAATAAAATGTCCGATATGCAGAAAACATGTAGGAGGCGTGAAGCGAATATTCCGCGCCTAAAGTGTGTCGTATCACGCTATCAACGGCCCTTTTCAGGGCCAACCCATCTTGCCGGAAGAGAACACTTCTTTCCTAAGCACACCAACTAACACCAGAATGCCCATCATCCTTTTTCCCCAAAAAAATTTTTTTTCAAAAATTTTTTTTTGAAAAACAAAAATCTTCATACGTCAGGTCAACAAAATTTTATTTTCAGGTAGAGGGTCGAGTCAGGTATCATATTGAAGCTGACGTGAAATGCTTCACAATGATACTTCACTCGACCCGATTGGACCATTAGGGACGCCTCTAACCTCCAAAAAAAATTATTTTGAAGATAATTATCAACATCCGGTGAATGAAGATTTTTTATTTTAGAGGTAGTGGGTCGAGTGAGGTATCTAATGGAAGCTGACGTGAAATGCTTCACAATGATACATCACTCGACCCGATTGCACCACTAGGGGCTGCCCTAACTCCAATAAAGGCTATTTTGATTTTTCTGCGCATGCGCGAAGTCCAAAGGCTATGAAAATATCCCTTTTTTTGGAGTTAGAGGCGTCCCTAATGAACCAATCGGGTCGAGTGAGGTATTAAATTGAAGGTGACGTGAAGGAGCATCTGATAGACTGGGTATGGGCTTGAATTAGGGTAATTGTGCGCATGCGCGAAGATGATATCAAAAATATCAATCTTGAAAAATAGCCTTTTTGGAGTTAGAGGCGTCCCTAATGGACCAATCGGGTCGAGTGAGGTATCAAATTGAAGGTAACGTGAAGGAGCATCTCATGAACTGGTGTAGGTTGAACTATAAGCATTCTGCGCATGCGCAATCTTCAAAATAGCCGTTTTTGGAGTTAGGGCAGCCCCTAGTGGGCCAATCGGGTCGAGTGAGGTATCAATGTGAAGCATTTCACGTCAGCTTCCATTTAATACCTCACTCGACCCACTACCTCTAAAATAAAAAAAAAAAAAATCTTCGTACACCCGATGTTGACATTTATCTGCAAAATAGCCTTTTTGGAGCTAGGAGAGCCCCTAGTGGCCCGATCGAGCCGAGTGAGGTATCAATGTGAAGGTGAGATGAAGGGCCATCTGATGGACTGGTGTGGGTTGAACTATCGGCATTCTGCGCATGCGCAAGAATGGAAATAGACGTTTTTGGAGCTATTTGACTATTAAAAAAAGGAAAAAAATGAACACTAAGCATTTTTTTATATCAAATTGAAGGTAAAGTGACGGAGCATCTAATGGGGTGGGTATGGGATTGAACTATCAGCCTTCTGCGCATGCGCGGCGGCCGAAGGGTGTGAAAATAGCCTTTTTGGGGTTAGAGGCGTCCCTAATGGTCCAATCGGGTCGAGTGAGGTATCAAAGTGAAGGTGACGTGAAGGAGCATCTGATAGGACTGGGTGTGGGCTTGAATTAGGGTGATTCTGCGCATGCGCGAAGGCCGAAGGCTATGAAAATAGCCTTTTTTGGAGCTAGGGGAGCCCCTAATGGTCTAATGGGGACGAGTGAGGTATCAAAGTGAAGCTGAGGTGAAGGAGCATCTAATGGACTGGGTGTGGGGTTGACATATCGATAAAAAATGGATATGACCTTGAACTGATCACGTGACCTCCCCGTGATGACAAATACCCAGAACCAAGTGAGTACATGCATCCCATAGTCCCAGGTCACGCCCGATTCACGCAGACCGGAAGTGACGTCATACACCTGCGCACAACCGTGATGGAAAAAATGGATATGACCTTGAACTGATCACGTGACCTCCCCGTGATGACAAATACCCAGAACCAAGTCAGTACATGCATCCCATAGTCCCAGGTCACACCCGATTCACGCAGACCGGAAGTGACGTCATACCCCTGCGCACAACCGTGATGGAAAAAACCCAGAACCAAGTCAGTACATGCATTCCATACAGGCAGAATGCAGGCAGGCAAGCAAGGCAGGGATGCAGGCAGGCAAGCAAGGCAGGGATGCAGGCAGGCAGGCAGGCAGGGAGACAGGTCAGGTCAGGTAAGTCAGATTGAATACACCCCTTTCCCTAAAAATGGACTCCTTTTATACGTTTTTCTATCCACTCCTAAAAATCGACTGCTTTTATACGTTTTCCCCGCAATCACCCCCGTGAGTGGGTGGGTTCAAAATGGCGGACAAAGAAAGTCCGCCATTTTAAACCCACCCACTCACATCCCAGGTCAATCAGTGCAACCGAGTGAGTGGGTGGGTTCAAAATGGCGGACGTCAAACGGCCGCCATTTTAAACCCACCCACTCACATAGCACTCAATCACCCCCGTGAGTGGGTGGGTTCAAAATGGCGGACAAAGAAAGTCCGCCATTTTAAACCCACCCACTCACATCCCAGGTCAATCAGTGCAACCGAGTGAGTGGGTGGGTTCAAAATGGCGGACGTCAAACGGCCGCCATTTTAAACCCACCCACTCACATTAAAAAAAAATTAACTCACGTATGCGAACCCCCCCTATGGCAACCCAAAAATTCACTTCGCGCATGCGCAGTGAGGCGCTAAATACCCGTTTTGCTCTATATATACTACTCAGCCATGACTCAAATATTGTGATAAGGGAAATTATTTCAAATAAATAAACATGACATATGCGCATACTTTTTACTTGGTGATTTTAATTTGTGGAGACTGTGCATGATGACACATCACTTCCGGCCATTTCTAATTTAACAGAAAGGAGTAGCAGGATCAGAGAGCGGCATCGTACATTGAACATGAAAGAGACGCAGCCCAGCTGGACGGCTATTCAAAACACAAAAGTTCAGCGGGCGTGAGCGCTGGCCAGTCAGTCCTGGCTTGTGGAACAGTGCCTCCTTTCGATTTATAGCTCCATGGTTAAATTAAGAGCAGTTAACTCATTTTGGGAAAATTATTGTGCTGCCATTTATAAACTCGAGCCTTTTCAATGTATATATGTCTAGGCAAACTAAGATGATAATATTGATTTTAGGTATAGGCTGCAAAATGTTCTTGATACTTCGCCATCAATGGATGGGTTGGGGAAATATATATATATTGTGTCTATATATTTGTATCAACATATGATCATACATAGGTACATTGATGACATCTGATCAACAATGGCCAAATTATATAAAATCTCTGGCAACATTGAAAATAATATGTAGTCTCAAAGCTCTTGAAATTAACATAATAAAAATTCTATTCTGACCATTTGTTTTGGAAGTTGAATTGTCCACATGTTCTTCAATGTAAAAATTAAATAAACCCCGTTCTTTTACAAGATAATATCTGCTTTAGTACTGAAACTGTGATTATTTTACCAACGTTGGCCTTGTTTATTTCCAAATTTTGCACGGCTGTTTTACTTGAATGAGGCATTACTGGAAAATTCTGAAGATATGACTGGATACATATACTGCAAAAATGTGGAGGTTACTCCCCGATTGATCGAATTGTCCACGTGACTCAAATAGTGTGAATCTGTTCGCTCATACAGTACCATGTCTCTTCAGTAGAAAGACAAAATGGTTGTCAGAGGAGCTGTGCGTCAGCGGAGGTTTCCAAAACTGTGGAAATGAAGGTTATCGTTTCGATTTTACAGTTTTAATACCCGAAGAATGAGCGTTTCTTTGTTGTTCCGCTCCATGAATACGAGAGTATACGACTATAGAGTATGAACCACTGAGGATGAACACACTGGTTCTCAACGGTATCTTTCGTTAGGCGATGTTTTTGCTTGTGACATCTAAAACTCTTACTCTTCACATACTACATGATACAATGGTTTGTTATCAACATGCAACCATATTTACCATAAAGAAAAATCGTTCATATATTACACACCATTTCAATTGCCGCCAAAGAGAAAACTTTATTGTTCCCGTCGAAATTGTCCACGAGATATAACGAAAGCTCGTATGAAACACGGACAGAGCATTTTCCGAATATATGAGTAGCGCTTGAATTGATATGCTGAAAGATTTCTAACTGAATTTTTTACCTGAACGTGTCAGGTTTAGTTACGTGTAAGTAGTATATGGAAGACCGATTGCTTCACATTGACCTTTGAACTCTCGCGAAGCATAGCTCACGATGACGTCACATTCGGTCACGTGCCATCCGGTTCAAAGGTCACATCCGAGTCAAAGGTCACATCCGGTCACGTGACATCCGGGTCAAAACGTCAAAGGTCACTTCCGGTCACGTGACGGCCCAGCAATAAGGCTAAGACCCCAGTGACTCCCAATGTGAATCTCCTAAATCACGGTCCACGACAATATCGCCAGCACTATACCCAGCATAAATGACAAGTAGGGAACGCTCAGTGTCTCCATACAGGTGTCCCCAGAACCGTATTGGCACAAAACAATACCTGAAACCATGGGAATGAAGACTTATGGTAATAAACATAATCTATAGGTGTTGTACCATGTTATTATGACCAGTCTATGAACAATGCCACCCCAGGGTCGAGCGTTTATTGTCCAGTTTGCACAATCAAACAAACATGGTTTATTTCAACTTGGCGGCCGCACAACGTTCGTCCTACGTATGATGACCGGCAAGCAAGACAACTCTGACGGGGCGAACCCTCTGTGGCGCAAATTCTCGGTGATCTTCCCTGATTCGGGGCATCAAAACGGGGAATGCCTGTATGGGGTATATATTTTTTTTTTTTGTGAATTTTACTATGGGTTGTGGAATCTTGTTTTCTTCGTCTCGAGCTGTAGAAAACGATGAGAGGGGTCTAGAAGCTAAGCGGTGAAATTTTTTGAAAAAATTCACGGAGGTCTGGAAAGGCCCATACTGGCTCAGTGGACATTGTTAAACCTAATGGGAAATTTATTCCTGGACATTGCGGTATGGGTTGTGGGATCTTGGTTTTCACGTCTCACCACGTAGAACACGTAGAACACAATGGGCGGGGTCCCTAAGCGATTGGTTGATTTTTTTTGAAAAAGTCACTATGCGCAGGCGTTGTGGGTAAATAAATAGCGCTAGGTGGCCGTTTTGGGGTCTAGGTGAACCCCAATGGTCCGATTGGGTCGCGTGAGGTATCATTGTAAAGTATACGTGAAGAAGCATCCAACGGGAGGGGTGTGACGTGGAACTGACTATTCTGCGCATGCACAGTAGACAGAGGGTTTAGAAATGGACGTTTTGGGGGCGAGAGGGGCCCCTAGTGGCCCGATTGGGTCGAGTGAGATGTTAAAGTGAAGCGCTCCTCCAGGGCGATCAAGTGATGGGTGGGTGCATGTAAAATTAGGATTTGTCCCGAAAATATAAATGCGGAACACGGACTTTACAACTAACCCATAAGGAATACGGGAAATGCATGTATATTTTTTTGAAGACTTTACTATGGGTTGTGGGATCTTTTTTTCTTCGTCTCGAGCTGTAGAACACGATGAGAGGGGTCTAGAAGCTAAGCGGTGAAAGTTTTTGAAAAAGTTCACGGAGGTCTGGATAGGCTCATACTGGCTCAGTGGACAATGTTGAACCTAATGGGAAATTTACTCCTGGACATTGCGGTATGGGTTGTGGGATCTTGTTTTTCACGTCTCACCGCGTAGAACACGATGGGCGGGGTCCCAAAGCGATTGATTGAAATTTTTTGAAAAAGTCACTGTGCGCATGCGTTGTGGGTGAATAACGCTGGGTGGTCGTTTTGGGATCTAGGTGAGCCCCTAATGGTTCGATTGGGTCGAGTTAGGTATCATTGTAAAGCATACGGGATGGGTGTGACGTAAAACTGACGTCATTCTGTGCATGCGCAGTAGACAGAGTGTATGGAATTAGACGTTTTGGCGCCGATATGAGCCCTTAGTGGTCCGATTGACTCGAGTGAGGTGTCAATGTGTAGTACCCGTGAAGGAGCATCCGACGGGATGGATCAAACGTGGAACTAACGTCATTCTGCACATGCGCAGTAGACAAAGTGTATGGAAATAGACGTTTTGGGGTCGATGGGCCCCTAATGGCCCGATTGAGTCGAGTGAGGTATGAAAGTGAAGCATACGTGAGGGAGCATCCGACGGAATGGGTACGACGTGGAACTGACGTCATTCTGCGCATGCGCAGTAGACAAAGTGTATGGAAATAAACGTATTGGGGTCGAGCTGGGCCCCTAGTGGTCCGAGGGAGGTATCAATGTGCAGCACTCGTGGGGGTCCATCCAACTGGATGGGTGTCTCGTCCGTTTTTATCATTCCGCGCATGCGCAGTCTGGCCGTAATATAGAAAGCAGTAATTTTGGGAGGTGTTTGGGTTCGAGAGGGACCACTATTGGTCCGAATGGGTCGTGGGAGGTGTCAAAGTGAAGCTCTTGTGGTGTAGACCACGATTTGAGGGATGCCTACGTCATCTATGACGTCATTGGTGACGTCATCAGTAGGAGTAATAGCCGAAGTGGGCATTTTGGGGGTGCAAAGGAAGGTGTTTTGGGGTAGAGAGGGACCACTATTGGTCCGGAGTGGTCGTGGGAGGTGTCAAAGTGAAGCTCTCGTGGTGTAGATTACGCTTTGAAGGATCTCTACGTCATTGGCGACGTCATCAGTAGGAGTAATAGCTAAAGTGGGCATTTTGGGGGTGTGAAGGAAGGTGTTTTTGGATAGAGAGGGACCACTACTGGTCCGAATGGGTCGCGGGAGGTGTCAAAGTGAAGCTCTCGGGGTGTAGACTACGATTTGAGGGGTATTCACGTCATCTGTGACGTCGTTGATGACGTCATCAGTAGGAGTAGTAGTCAAAATGGGCATTTTGGAGGTTTGAAGGAATGAGTATGGGGTAGAGATGGACCATCCGTGGTCCAAGTGGACAGTGTGGGGTGTCATCTTGCAGTTCTCGCATCGTGCTACGCATGCACAGTTGAGCAGTAGTAACGAAAGATGTCATTCTGGAGGTGCGTGGGTGTGTGTTTGAGTGACCATTGGTGGTCCGAGATCGTCGTGTGAGGTGTCAAAGTGAAGCATTCGTAGGGGAGCGCCCAACTGGATGGGTGTGGGGTGGAAACTGACGTCATTCTGTGCATGCGCAGAGATGGAATTGTGGGAAAACGGCTTTGGAAGGGTCGTTATGGGGTCGAGATGGCCCAATATTGGTCTGAATCGGTGGGTGGGGGGGGGGGGTGACGGGTTGTAACAGTATAAAGCACTCGTGGCTCTGACGAAGCTGTTCCGCATAAATGTATTTTTGAAAGCTCTATAGCTCTATTTGCCAAAGGTAAAGAACGGATATCTAAAAAGCATATCTTCATCCAGTAGCGTAGCATTTTTCTCGTCAGCGAGTGGGTGTGGAAAAAAACCCCGGTTGAATGATAGATTTTTGTTTGCGCCTGGTGCGAGATTTCATTCACTCAGTCATTCAGTGACATTATCCCCCGATAATATACTTGAAGAGTGAGGGCTTGGCAAACAATACCATAGTTTGTATGCGGTGTATATACGAGGTAACACAATCAAAGCGTCATTTTAAAAGGATTCCTGATTTTATTACCGACTACACAGTTACAGCACATCAGAGATGAAACATTGATCGACCGCTCTTGCTTTCATAAAATATTGTGTCAGTTACGATAAAGCATTTATTGATACATCAATTTAGACTGTCATATTGATTCGATTTGTGGATTTGAGAGACATCAGCCCCAACTATTCCGACGCGCTTTGAGAGGAAATTATTATCTTAAACCAAGTCATGTATCGCCAGTAACTAATAAATAATAGTTCCGGCTAGTATGCTACAATTTGACGACTATACCCATTTGCGTGCACTTCGCCATCCATGAGATGGCTTGCGAATCGAGTGTCGCCATTAGTGCGGAGCGATATCCGATACTTTACCGTACACTGCTCGGTCTTCATTCGGCGGAGAACAGACTCGAGAAGTCTGATAAATTACAAGCTTTTCATAATACTTCTGAAACATATATTGTCTGAGCGTACAAAAGATACAGATATGAATAACTTCCGCATCATCCAAGACGTGTTGTAGATCTTTCATTTTGAACAAGAAGGACAGCACATGACTCGAAAATGGCGGATTACGTTGGGGTTCAACCCCCAAACAGGGTTATCTGCCCTTCTGCCAGTCGATCGACCCTGCTGTCATTCAATTTACATATAGCCCTGTACCAAAAAACATCATTTCACACCACTTGGATCTTACCAGCCAAACAGTCCTAATATCAGCATACTAAATACTGAGATATTTAATTTTGCATATGTGAAGGTGGGGTGGCCGGGAAATAATTGATTCCGAAAAACAAACATTGCTTGTTTGTTTTCAAACAAACGACCGTTAGCTTTAATATAGTGTTGTTGTTGTTGTTGTTGTTGTTGTTGTTGTTGTTGTGAAGAGACGAAAAGTTTTTTAATTACCGATAGTCACCGATTGTTTTGTTTTCTTTTGTCTGCCGAATCCCCCAAATGCGCTGCAGTTGATTAATTCTGGTTAATTCAAGTTGTTGCGATACAGAGCTGTTCTGATAATCTCGCACTTTTAATCTCTGTCAAAGGCTACATGGTTTGGTGAAGACCCACTTTTTTCGGGGGGTTTTCGCCCTGTATAATTGACTGACAGCAGGGTCGATCGCATCCTCATAACAGGGGTAATACACCCCTGACCGCAACCTGTAACCATATCGGTCATCTATACACGGTAAGACTGACCGTGGGATCGTGTGTATCCATTCTCAGCCTACTTTCGGCAACTATAACGGGAATTCCCCCGAAAACAACCCCACGTGATATTGTTAGCCAATCAAGTAAAATCTACCGACGTTACCCCAACGTAACCCGCCATTTTCGAGTCATGTGATGTTCTACTTCTTCAAATTTACAGACCTACAATACCTCTTGAATGATACGGAAGTTATTCATATCTGTATCTCTTGTAAATCCAGGCAATATATGTTTCAGAAGTGGAATGAAAAACCTGTAATTTATCAGATTTCTCGTGTCTGTTCTCTGCCGGATGAAGGCCGAACAGAATCCGGTAAAGTACCGGCCGGATATCGCTCCGCGATAATGGAGACACACCATTCGCAAGCCATCTTATGAATGGCGAAGTGTACGCAAATGCCCTGCTTTACCCCTGACCGCAGTCGAATGTGCTCTGCGGAGCTAGATGAAACAGTCTACTGGTGAACTGATGTTTCGATTGGTCAATTCTCGATTTGAAAAGGGTACCTTCCAAACAGTACAGCGATGTAGGGGGGGGGGGGGGAGACTAGTGAGTGACAAACAGTCGGTACATTGTTTTAATCGCTAACTAACCTGAAATGCACCTTTAGCATATATAATTATCTTAATTAAAACACGGTGCTTTGATTTGAGTTCAGCGACAATGCTGTACAATCGACATGTGATAGCCTGACAAGCTGTCACCCCTACACCGTCAGTATAATACATCCATTGCATCACACAATACGGCAGTCCATACGCATGGAATATATTCATGCGTAATACAAACAAAAATCAATAACATAAACTCATTAGCAATGAAATCAGTGTAGGATATTGATGAACAGATTTTCGGAGATATTTTGTTAATGCATTAATGAAGTTATTACAGTGATAGAAGAAGGTTTGTATTAGCGGAGTAATCTCTACGCTGAGAGCGTGTTAACGTTATTTCAATTGCGGGCAGGGAATGCAGCCAGACGATAGTCGTTCAGCTGACATGAGCTGTTCGGAGGTTGGGTCGATCGACCGGCAGACAACCCTGTTTGGAGGTTGGTTGGGGTCACGTCGGTAGAGTTTAGCTGATTGGCTGACAGCATCACGTGGTGTTGACGTCGGGGATTTGCCGACAATAGGCTGAAAATGGATACACACGATCCCAGGGTCAGTCTTACCGCGTATTGATGACCCAGATGGTTACAGGTTGGAGTAGACCATAATAGGCCAAAATAATGCCATGAAGTTTATGGTTTACTGTACTTAGGCAATAATTAGGCATTGGAATGATTTACCGTCTTTACATATACATGTGCATGATTGCCATCAAACCAGTGAATTTATCCATCTTGGTTCAACTACAAAAAAGAGAACAGCATAATAGGTGCATGTACGAGATACAGAATACCCTGACCAACAGATAATCTGTGGAATGAGGACCATTTTCTGGGACATACTTCTGGAGGTGTGAACATGTCATCGACGTTTTCAATTTAAGGATGTCTGCTGCTGGTAAATCAAAGTAATTAACTTTTTGAATAATGTGTGTTGTTGCATTCATAAAAGTGTGATATAATAAAAAAAAAATTACCGTATAGGTTCGTTTGCATTTTTTTAGCTGTAGACACTGTTAAATGGACTGACCCATCCTTCATTCGATAAACCAGAAAACATAGGGAATAGCCCTGGTTTTCAAGCATATTCATGAAAAAATCGTATAAATAGTATTCAACTTTTTCTTATATTCTAACTGCTTGAAGATAATCACAATGTCTATCAAAAGGACCTGGTATGTTTAGAAGGGTAAATGGCCCCAGAACAGGTGCGGTGAAAGTGCCAAGAATAAAATATTACAAAAACAAGAAATTGTTCAGTTGGCATGAAGTACAATATTATATTGTATACTCAGAAATGTTTCAAGGCACTGAGTCTCGTGATTCTCGAATGACAGGGCCGTGAAGTAGTGCATTCGTGCAAAATCGCCAATTTTGAAGCGAAAACATCTAGTATTTCTTTCTATAAACATATGAAGATAAACGATAACCAGAACCAGCTTGATACAGCATACTCGCTGTTCCAATATGCAGGCGTAGACCAAATCTGGTTCTGGTTATCGTTTATCTTCATGTGTTTACGGAGAACACTAGGAATTGCTTTCACCACAGAATCAACTCTTTTGCACAAATGCACTACTTTACGGCCCTGTTAGTCGAGAATGATGTGACTCAGTAACTTGAAATTTTTCTGAGTATACAATGTAATATTGTACTCGATGCTAATTGAACAATTTCTTGTGGTGGAAGTATTTTATTTTGATACTTCTGCATCACCTGACCTGGGGCCATATACCCATCTAAAGATACAAGGTCCTTTATCAAATTGCATGAAGGTTGCAGCACAAAATTCTCGGCTAGAAAACGTTTGAAGGAAATCTCTATCTCTTAACCTAGGAAAGGGAAATAACCCAATGAGGAAAACAGACAAAAACATGGAAAATGTTCGCCAAAGCTCAAAAACCACCAGCTGACTTCCTTAACAGCTCCGAAAGAAGACAAAATCCCCGCCCATGATACACACCACATGCTGTGCCCCATAGAGTCGTGCATATATGGCTGATTGAGAA